>JAULJZ010163002.1:0-26364 GCA_032270985.1 Heliamphora pulchella | reverse complement strand
AGTAAAAGAAATACTGTTAAAGAAAATTATACTACCATTAAAGAAAAGAAAAAATAAAAGAAATACTATTATAAAAAATATACTACCATTAAAACAACAGCGAATGAAAAATAACGACTATTACATATTATGTGAGACCCTGACCCGTTTTTTTTTCGGCGTTTTTCAACACGTGTTTTTTGTTTTCGGTTTAGCATATTTTTATATGTTTTTGATGCATGATCGGAGTTAGATATGCATGCGGGGCAGGTTTCCGGGGCCGTGGGGCGTTGCGGTGCAAATTTCAATAAAATTTCAAAAAAAGATATTATTGAAACCTATAAATATCTGGAGTTAGATATTTTCAAAACTTCTCCAATAAGTTTTCTTTTTCTCTCTGCCTTCTCTCTAACTTTTCGGGGGCCCGAGGCTCGATTTTCGACGATTAGACTATCAGTCCTTGTTATTGGCACGGTGGGCTACGCGTTCATCCAGACAGAATTCTTTTCCGACGAGGTTTAGTTTTGCACGTGATTCGCGGCATCGAGTTTTTAACTCATCGAGGTAGGATCCTAGACTCTCATGTCTTATAAAGGTGCTATGTGTAATCAGGTATTTTTTTTTTAACGGCTAGATGGTTATAGATTTGAGTTTGTATCAAGTTGGGTTTTTGGGTTAAAAACCTATTTTTCATCGATTTCGGTGGATGGAATCGGGAATTAGGTGTCGGGTGTTTCTTTCGTGGTTTTGGAGTTAGGCTTGGGCGTGTGGATGTTCGAGGGTGTTCGATGGGAGTTTGGAGGCTTCGAATCGAGGTTTTGGAGGCTGAAAATAGTGTTCGAAAACTGTTCTCGCTTCGGTTCAGTCGACTGGACCGTGAGGGTCAGTCGACTGGATCTTGGTTCTTGAGGTTCGGTCAACTGGACTGTAGGGTCAGTCGACTGGACAGTGTCTTTGGGCATTTTTGGCGTGATTCCAGTGTGTTGTTTGGGTCACCTGGTGACGGGGTCCAGTCGACAAGACCTGGGCAGTTTTGTGTTGGTGGTTTGGTGGTTGGTTCTTGGTTTTCGATTGGGTTTCAATGGTATTCAATTTATTAGTTATGGGATTAATTAATTGAAATACTATTGGATTCTTTTCGAGGTTCAGTTGGTTGGGTTGTGGCTTTGTGAGTCGTATTGTGGCTTCGGGTGTTTGTTTAGGTGTCATCCTCGGGGATGACGGGCATGGTTAGATGCGGATTGTCGGGGCACGATTGTGTGCGTCGTGGTTGGATGTGGGGTGTGTTTGGACCCACGGCACCTTTGGGAAAAGGTGGTGGTTTGTGACCTCGTGGTTTGAGGGGTTTATCGTTGACCTTCGGGTTAGGCTGGGTCCTGTGAATTGTTGGTTATCCCTATGAATGGATGTCAATTTGTTTTGACGGGTGGCATTGTAATGTATTGTTATACATGGTTATGCGTATTTATAACTGTTTATTTATATACGGATTATATAAGTGAATTATGTGGTTTTAGTATCATTACGTGTACCGTGGTTGCATGCCTATAAAACTCAGAAGTTTTATAGGCATGGTTATGTGGAATATGAGAAACAGATGCATGCGACGTGGTTTGTGTAACGTAGTGATAGTACGTGGCTTTATGCATTTAAACCCTGGTTTAGTATGCATGTTTTGATTCGGTGTTATCCCGTAATGTTTGGTATTATCCGGTAATGTTCAGTATTTTCTTGTAGTGTTCAGTTTTATCTTGTAATATGCTGTTTTATCCCGTGGTGTGCGGTCTTATCCTGTGGTTTACGATTTTATCCTGTGGCATAATCTGTGGTCGGCTGTTTCATCCCGTGGTCTGTGGTTTTACCCTGTGGTCTGTGGTTTTACCCCGTAGTATACAATTTTATCCTGAGAATGTGTGTTTGTGTACGGATCATTATCTTAGTGTTAGGACTGTGATTGCTGCTTATGAGCACCGGTTATACGCATCTTTACTGCATTCTGTTGGAGTTGTGGTCTCTCGATCTGAGAGGATACATGAATTGAATGAACTGCATTGTGAGACAGATAGACCAGTTTTTAAATTATTTTTAAGAGTTGTATGAATCGCAATCTAAAAATCATTTTCAAAATGTTTTTAGGGATCTTGTGAGTGAGTCAAAAGATGGTTATTATCATCGCTTTCCCATTTGCATGTGAAAACTGTTTTAAAGACTTGAAAGAGAGTCTAAAACTGTACCTCATTTTCCTAGCATGTTTAGCTTATATTACATGCTTTGTCTAGTTTCTACTGAGCTTTGGCTCATAGGGTGGGATTTGTTTTGCTTTAGGTACCGATCACGCAGGCTGATCTGGGGTTGGCTAGAGAGGCAGAAGAGCTGTAGTCTTCCTTTTTGTTCTTTCTGTTTCATGTATGTATTTATGTTTTCCCAGTGTTAGAACCGTGTAATGTATGTCGTTTGGCGATTATAAACAATGCATGTATGGTTTTATTTGAGAGTGTATTCTCGGGTTGGTTGTTTGTGAGTGTTTCACGTGACCTGGAGTTTGGGGCGTGACAACTTGGTATCAGAGCTCTGGCTTTGAATACTTAAGAGTCATGGGAAGAGGGAGCATCTCCGTGTGAGGTTGATTGTGTATGCTTGATTGCATGTGTTTAGATGCTTTGATAACATGAACGTGTCATCATGTTAGATACGTGAATGATGTGTATATGTGAGCATGGGGGTTGAATCTTAGGAGTGATAGTCTTGCCTGTGGGTGTTTAGATTAACAAACTTGGGAACCAAGTTAGAAACGCGTT
This sequence comes from Heliamphora pulchella, assembly GCA_032270985.1. Lineage (NCBI taxonomy): Eukaryota > Viridiplantae > Streptophyta > Magnoliopsida > Ericales > Sarraceniaceae > Heliamphora > Heliamphora pulchella. The sequence goes on along the minus strand of JAULJZ010163002.1, from coordinate 23,587 downwards.
TAGCTAACGTGATTTTTAGTAGGCAATCTGAGTAAGTTATCCAGATTGACGTGTCATTCTTGTTGGTTCTCCTCGGTATGTGGGGTTTCATTTAGCATGAACTTATGTGCTTATGTGTTAGCATGCTTTGTGGTTTATGCTATGTGCTGCATCTCATGTTCTGTCTTTTTCATATAGACGCGATGTTTGCGAGGAGAGGATGAGGCTGTGGTCGAGGCCGTGGCTAGGGTGTTGGCCAAGCAGATGTTCCTATCCCTGATGCTGGGGATGCAAGTGCTCCCCAAGGACCGTGTGAGTCCATAGAGTTGCTGCATGCGATGGTGGGTGCCATCAGTCAGCTAGTTGAGATTGCTAGGGGAGAGCGTAGAATCCAGCAGGATAGTGGAGGTGCTCAGTTTCAGGGGTATGGGAAGAAACGCCAGAGGTTGTCTGGTCAGAGTTCTCATCCTATGGGATCGCACCAGCAGCGGGTTCCTGTATGAGTACCAGTGGTGGCTTCACTTGGGAGGCCAGAGTAAAGAGAGTCTACTTGTTATCGATGCAAATAGCCAGGGCATCGTGTGTCGAGGTGCCCGCAGAAGAAGCCATTTTGGGTAGATGTTATCGGTGTGGACAGCAAGGGCATCGTTTGCCCGAGTGCCCGCAGCTGAGGCAGTAGTTACAAGGGAGAGGACCATTGGTTTGTTTTAGATGTGGCCAGCTGGGGCATATCCGCAGGACATGCCCACGGAAGGAGAGTGTACCGAGCATGGTAGTCACATCAGAAGGTTCGTTTGTGCAGGATCAGCAGCAGCATTCTACAGTGCAGCCTTCCAGGATTACAGGTGAGGGTGCTTCAATTTCGATTCCAAACGAGCAGCCCAGATTGACAAAGGGCCGAGTGTATGTCCTTGACGCTCCCAGTTCTTTGAGGGCACCGACCATCCATGATGATGCAGCTATGCCTTTAGTGAGCAGAGTTACTTTCTGAGTATGCAGGTTTTGGACTAGTTCCTTTCTTGCATCTGTTTGGGTGTTGGTGATGGATTCTGTGGGTGGTGTGTTGTGTTGAGGCAACGGTTGAGGAGGATGTGAGGTTGAGGTGAGTTGTAGATCCCGAGTCTTTGAGATAGTTGGCCATTGTTTAGGATGCCTTATCTTGTTTGACTATATCCTATAAATGGTTTGGCTGACTATCTCGTGTCCCTGTGCCGATTACGATCGACGGTTTGTTATTTTGACCTTGACTTGAATTTCTGGGACAAAATTCCTTTAAGGGGGGTAGAGTTGTGAGACCCTGACCCGTTTTATTTTTTGGCATTTCTTGACGCGTGTTTCCCATTTTCGATTTAGCATGTTTTTAGATGCTTTTGATGCATGATCGGGGTTAGATATGCATGTGGCGTAGGTTCCCGGGGCCGTGGGGTGTTGCGTTGCGAATTTTGAAAACTTTCAAAAAAAGATATTTTGGAAGCCTATAAATATTTGGAGTTAGATATTTTCAAAAGATATTTTCAAAACTTCTCCAGTAATTTTTTTTTCTCTCTGCCTTCTCTCTAACTTCTCGGGGGCCTAGGGCTCAATTTTTGACGATTAGACTGTCGATCCTTGTTATTGGCATGGTGGGCTACGCGTTCACCTGGACAGAATTCCTTTTTGACGAAGCACGATTTTACACGTGGTTCGAGGCATCAAGTTTTTAACTCACCGAGGTAGGATCCTAGACTTTCATGTCTTATAAGGGTGCTACGTGTAATTGGGTGTGTTTTTTTAACGGTTAGATGGCTGTAGATCAGAGTTTGTATCAAGTTGGGTTTTTGGGTTAAAAACCTATTTTTGTCAATTTTGGTGGATAGAATCGGGTGTCGGGTGTTTCTTTCATGGTTTTAGTGTTAGGCTTGGGCGTGTGGATGTCCGAGGGTGTAGGATGCGAGTTTGGAGGGTTCGAATCGAGGTTTTGGAGCCTGAAAATAGTGTTCAGAAACTATTCTCGCCTCGGTTCAGTCGATTGGATCGTGAGGGTTAGTCGACTGGATCTTGGTTCTTGAGGTTCGGTCAACTGGACCGTAGGGTTAGTCGACTAGATAGTGTGTTTGGGCATTTTTAGCATGATTCCAGTGTGATGTTGGGTCACCTGGAGAGGGGGTCCAGTCGACTGGACATGAGCAGGTTTGTGTTGGTGGTTAGGTGGTTGGTTCTTAGTTTCCGATTGGGTTTCAATAGTATTCAATTGATTAGTTATGGGATTAATTAATTGAAATATTATTGGATTCTTTTCGGGGTTCGGTTGGTCGGATTGTGGGTTTGGGAGTCGTGTCGTGGCTTCGGGTGTTTGTTTAGGTGTTGTCCTCGGGGATGAGTGTGGCGCCGAGATTTTTGGATTTTTGAAAAATATTTGAAAAATAAAGAAATTCAAAGATGTTTGAAAAATATTTTAACACCTTGAAAGCTAAATTTTGAAAACCTCTTTTTGGTGAAAATAGAGTCGCCACTTAGTTTTTGAGAAAAATTAAGAAAAACAAAATGGCTACTGATCTTGAAAACGTTAACTAGAGAAAGAGGGTTCAGGAACTAAGGTAAGAATCAGGGAAGGTATTAGGCACCCCGTTCGCCCAACCGTAAGGTTGGCCTCTACTGATCATTATTGGTTCTTTAAAAGATTTCTCAAATGCATGCAAATAAAGAAAGTGGAGGCAAACAGAGAACATCCAAAATCAAATATGAAAAATACATAATATATGTATATAGTACTCCAAATTAGGACAAATAAAGGGGTGAATTCCTAAGTCCTACGGCATGCAATTTCTAATTAAAGGATACATGGAACATTCCCTTATGCAATTTTCATCAAAATAAACTAAACTATCATGATTCAAATAAAAGCGTAAAAGTAGGCTAAAGACACTAGAATTACCTAAACAAGATTTGTTACAAAATGACCTAAACTACTCTAAATATGCATTTAAAGAAAATAACCAAAACATGCGTATCACAAACATTTATTTATAAAAAAAATGAACATGATAAGTACTAAAAATGAAATATGCACAAAAATTCTATATTTTAAAAGAAAGAAAGTCTACTAACAAAAGAAACAAAATTGAAGGTGTTTAACAAAAGAGAGTCTGAGAAAAAAAAAATAAAATGAAGAAAAAGTTTGAAAAATAAAAAGATGCCAAATGAAAAGGTTAGAAAATACCATTAAAAGATAATCTAACTATTTATATTTTATTAAAATAAAAAGAAAATGAAAGAAAAGAGAAGAAAGCAAACGAAATGAAAAGAATGATAAGGTTTTTACTATTTATAAAGAAAATTATAATACCTTTTAAATGTGAAAATTAACTTAAAAGTCTTTTTGTAGTTTTAAGGTCTAACATAATAAAAAAAGATTGCTATGAAGAAAATAGGACCTATATATATATATATAAAAAAAGAGAGATAGTGGAGCTTCATAAGAAAAATAAATACCACTATTAAAAGAAACATAAAATAGAAAATAAATGTTAGAAAAAGAATATTACACTAACACTAACATAAAGGGTGATTAAAGAAATGAAATAAGAAACTAATATAGGGGCTTTAAGCTAATTATAAAAGTAAGAAATAAGAAAAATAAATGCTAGAGAATTAAACTAATGCTAATAAAGGAAATAAAATTACATTAAAAGAAGAGAAAAAGAAAAGGAAGACAACGGAATGTACTAGTAAATAAAATTAAACGAATACTAGAAAAATAAAAGGAACCAAAATATAACTATTCAATTATCAAATATGAATATAGTATTGACAACTATATCCATATGTATGTAAGTGCATTATTATAACAATTAACAACATTAATTAGTTATAATTGTCAAATCATATTAACACTATTTAATGAATTAATAAAAGAATGAAAATAACAAATGTGTTAAATGTAAATGTGAAGAAATTAACAACTAAGGAAGCAAAAGAAGATTAACTAGATAAATGAAAGGAATATGCAAATTAAGATTGAATTTAATCCGATCACTTCAAAAGAGAGAGAATGGAGTTAGAAAGATCGGGGATCAAAACGAGGTACCTAGATTGTCAGGGAATCCTCAAGTTGGGAATATGCTTCAACGGTCTAATCGTCGGGTGGTGATCCAAGCAAGGCTTCAATATCAGAGGTTTGGGTCTCGATATTTCAGTAGGGCTTCGGCGTCGAGGCTCGAAATTGTTCGGCAACTCGGCATAGCTTCTCTCACCAAACCTCTCACTCAAATTCTTTCGTTGAAAACGTACCAGATGTATGGTATTTATAGAGTTCATCAACCATTTGGAGTTGGCGATCGCCATGTTGAAAGAAGGTTCCAAAGGGTTCTATTGGCGGTCACCACAATGCAAGTTGGCGGTCGCCACGTTTAAGGCGGCGGTCGCCACTTTTGGCTAGGGTTTCTAAGAGGTTCTATTGACGGTCGCCACAATGATTATGGCGGTCGCCACTTTTGGAATGACTTTACAACAAGTTATCAATGGTTCATTGGTTTGAAGGTTTCGGTTTCAAATACCAAGCTTAGTTCACTTCCCGATGATCGAACTGAAGCACCATTCCACCTGTTTTCATCATTAGATTCACCTAAGATTGGGTGGGTCATATTGGGGTGTCTACAGTTGCCCCTCTTTGATATAACTTGCATAGGAACGCGTGAAACAAGTTATATCAAAGAACTAGAGACAGCAACCATTTGACCGAGCCAACAATCTTAGGCCATAAGCACATAAGCATACATATGATGTTGGTCGTACTCGAATTTTTATCGAGCTACCTACGTACCCCTTTGTTAGGGATCAGACCAAAGCGTAGTTCCTCGGGCAAAAAATGCGAGGATGCGAGGTAAGAACATGATGTAGATGCTAACATGAACAAATGCTAACATGATGCAGATGCTAACATAAATGTGATTGAACAAGTCCTAAAGATCAAGTTAAGATCTAAATGGAGCATAAACCTAGTCAAAGATCGAGTTAAGATCTAAGAACTCGGCTGGGGATTAGATAATTAAAAGGATCGAGTTAAGATCTAAGAAATTATCTTAATCGGGAAAGGAATTGATGGGTTGAGTTAAGACCCAACAATTCGGAATGATAGCGAGGTAAAAATAGTTAAAAGTCAAGTTACGACTTAAAACTATTCATACCGAGAAGAATAACTATGAATTAATAGGTTGAGTTAAGATCTAAAACTCGGGACGAAAACGAGATAAAAATAATTAAAAGCCAAGTTACGGCTTTAAATTACATTTATCAGGAAGGAAAAACACAAATTAATAGGTCGAGTTAAGACCTAAAAATTCGGGACGAGACGCGAAATAAATATTTAAAACACACAAAATTATTTTTGAAATTATTTCTAAACACATAAAATTTTCTCGAAGTATTTTTAAGAAACACCCAAGATTATAAAATCATTATTGAAAAGCTCTAAAGGTCATTTTTAGAAAGACACACACACACAAAATAAAAAAAATTTAAAGAAAAATAATTAAAGATTTTATGATTTCTAAAAAAAATTATTTTTGCTAATAAAATAAAGACAGAGAAAATAAGCGCACACAAAGGAAATAAAATGCATGCAAATAACAAAAACATATATTAAAAGCCCCAAACAGCCCCTCTCAAAACCCTAAAACCTCATAATGATGAACTGACATGACGTGACCTTTGGTAACCTGGCGGTCGCTGAGTCTAAAACCCTCTGACATGGCGGCTGCTGGATCAAAACCCCTCCAACATGGCGGTCGCCATGTGTCTCTTCACCAACCTAGCGGTCGCCATAACCTAAGGTGGTGACCGCCACCTTCAAACCCGCATAAGGCCCTTGAGGTGCGCGGATCTGGTTCATTTGTTCACCACTCACTCTCTCTCTAGCTCTTTCGCGCTCTCAAACTCTCTCCTATCTCTTTCTTGCTCTCTTCTCTTTCTAGCTCTTGTTTCCTAACCTTTGATCTTTTCTCGCTTTTTCCTGCTTCTCGCACGATGTTTACTCTACTATTCGTGATCCCTTTTCTCTTTATGGAAGGCTAGGGCCAGGGAGACGACGACCTGGGGGCACAACAAGTGCCCTCCGTCGCTGGGAGTTCTTCTATAGGGACTCTTAGGGGGACGCCTGCCAGTATTCTTGCCAGCAGGGTTACTACCACTCAGCCCATTGCTGCGATGGACGCCCTTGTTCTCGAGGCGAAGCGTGCCTCCCATCAGGTTGCTGAGGAGGCACGGCAGCTGCCGAGGTACAGGTAGTTGCTGATGCTGTTGCTGAGGCTGCGATGGCTGACTTCTTGAACCCTGATGCTGGGGAGGGCCATCCAGCGCCTTTTGATTCGTGCACCTACGCTCCGGGTTCCCACCGCTTACATCCGGGTGGGATGCGACGATGTTCTTCTACGGGAGTCCGACCATCACATTTCTCATCAGCGCCCATCGGTATGTTCTCAATCCTTACTGTTTTAATATTAAAGCATATTTTTGTGATGCTTGGGATTTAAACTTAGCTTAGGTACCTTTGCTATGGAGATTTAAAATAGTAGGGACACTTAGGATTTGAACAAACAATAAAGGAAATGGCAATTATTTTAATGAAAATCACAAAGTAAAAGGCTTGAATTTTTTATTTTTTATTTTTATTATTTATTTATTTTAGGAAAGATAAAAAAAGGAATGAGGGGAAATTTTTGTTTTCTATTTCTGGGGCATAGAAACTAAAGGGGCAATTTTGTCAAAAATTACACAAACTCTAGAAATTTAAAGAGTATTTTTCGAAAATCAAGGAAATTTTTTGAAAGTCCCGAAAAATTTAGAACAATTTTAAGAAAATCCTATAAATTTTTAGAAAATTCTAGAAATTTGAGAAAAATTTTAAGAAAACCCTAGAAATTTGAAAAAAAAATTAGAAATTTTTAGAAAATTCTAGAAATTTGAGGAAAACTTTTTTAGAAATTTTTAAAAAATCATAGCAATTTGAGAAAAAATTTTAGAAGATCCTAGAAATTTTTAGAAAATTCTAGAAATTTGAGAAAAATTTTTAAAAATTTTTAGAAAATTCTAGCAATTTGAGGAAAATTTTTAGAAGATTGGGGTAAATTTTTTAAAAATTTCTAGAAAATTAATTTTAAAAGGTTAGGGCAAAAGGGGCAAAACACAAATATCCAAGGGAAGAGATTTTTTTTTATTATTATTATTTTTTTATTATTTGTTATTATTATTTATTATTTTTTTATGTTTTATAGAATGATTAAAAAGATAGGGGTTTGCCTGGCGCACCAGGACTTGGGATTCCTAGTCTTTTACTAGGATATGCAAAAATCAAAGGATCGTTACTTACACACGAATCTAGGGTTATGGTGTCTAGTTTTGTAAGACTTGAAAGAATCAAAATGTCGTCACTTACACACGAACCTAGGGTTAGGGTGTCTAGTTTTCTAGGGCTTGAAAGAACCGAAGTGTCGTCACTTACACACGAATCTAGGGTTAAGATGCCTAATTTTCTAGGGCTTGAAAGAACCGAAGGGTAAAACAAGGGCTTGAAAGAACCGAAAGATCGTCACTTACACACGAACCTAGGGTTAGGGTGCCTAGTTTTCTAGGGCTTGAAAGAACCGAAGAGTCGTCACTTATACACGAACTTAGGGTTAGGGTGCCTAGTTTTCTAAGGCTTGGAAGAACCGAAAGGTCGTCACTTACACACGAACCTAGGTTTTTTATTGCTTTATTTGCTGCATATTTCATGTGTTGAATCTGCTCCTTGTATATCCTCTTTTTTGTCTTCTCCTTTCAGGCTGGTCACTATGTCCGTGATTTTGGAGGTTCTACCTCAGGAGAGGTGTTGGAGTCGTATAATGCCCTCCTTGCTCCTAGCTGAGCTTATATTAACGCCTCCAATTTCACTCATTTCGTACCCTTGTTGGGTAGGACGAGCAACGACTGGGTATGGTTGACGGCTCTGGCAGAGCAGTGCTGGAACACCACCAACACCTTTAATTTCACTACCTTCGAGGCTACTCTGACACCTCTGGACTTCTCCACGATTACCGACATTCGGGTTGGACGAGCTCCCATCCCATTTGATCCGACCATCGCCTGTTTTGATGACGCGCTGATGCACTTCCTCGGGGCCATTCCAGCACAAATGGACAGAGATCGAGTGCGATACACCTGGTTTTTTGAGCACTTCAGACACTTCCACTGTACGGAGCCCCGCCACTACGAGTGGGTTTCTCGGGGCTTTCTGATGTATATGTTCGGTACCTCCTTATTCTCAAACAAGGAGAATACTGTTCATTTACATTACTTGGGCGCCCTGGCTCATCTGGATCGGGTCGCTTCATTCGACTGGGGAGGAGCTGCCATCGCCACCCTCTACAGCTTCATGAGGACTCTTACTCGGTTCCCCCAGGAGCTCAGTATCAGGGGATACTAGAGGGTCTGGGAGGTATGGTTTAGTTTCTTTAGTCTTCTATTCATTTCCATTCTTTGTTATCCATTATTTGTTGGCTGACATCTTCTTCTTTGCAGCTATAGACTTACGAGTTCCTCGGGCTTCATGTCCCGGCAAATTCTTCTGCGGACCCATCAGTCATTCCTCGAGCAGCCTTGTGGTCCCGGGGACTGATAGGGAAGAAGACTGGAGGGAAGGACATTGATCGCTTCTGGGTCTCACTGGACCGGCTGACCCCCGACCAGGTATCATTATTTCCTACTTACTGTACTATACATTACTCTCTGCATTATACTACTCACTGCACTACACTGCACAGCATTGTACTATTTTTGTTCTTTTCTGCTTTGCACACTGATTACTGTACACTGGCTGTTATCATATACTGCACTGTTCACCGTATTCTGTAGGTTCACTGGGACGTCTGGAGAGGGGTAAAGGATTGGGCTGGCATAGATTTGATGTGCAGCCGAGATCTCATTTCGAGACAGATTCTACTAGAGGGTCCATTCGGATGGGAGTATTATCTAGGAGAGTGGGTGGTTCACCAGTCCCTTGGCCTGGATCACTTCTGAATCCCAGTGGTCCCTCCAGCCTGTATGCGTCGGACCGATCACCTGAGCCGGGTAGATCTTCTATTGGAGCTAGTAGGGACACATGCTGCCGAGCTTCTAGTGCCAAAGGGGGACTACACGGCCTGGGCCCAGGCCCATCTGCTAGGACCATTAGGTCCTGGTTCGGCAGCCCCTAGTGGCAGGAGGAGGAGACGGGCACCGGACGATGCTGATGCCGGTGCTATTGGAGCCGCTGCTGTCGGAGCTACTGCTAATGTTGCTGGTGGGATGAGGGGCCCAGAGATCCCATGGGATGTTCAAATCGTAGCGTACAACTTTCCATTTCCTCTGCCGGTCCCTGTTCTGCCAACACCAGAATTTAGGGCTGACATTGGCCAAGTTTGCCTTTTTCCTTTCCTTTAGTTACTCACTCTTCTTACTTGTCTATTTTCTTTGAACTACTCTCTTCGTTGCAGATTGACCAGGCCTGGTTACACCGTACGATGCTGATGGTCATTGGCCTGAGGGCACTAGTTTGGCAAATGGACGCCTCGACGTGAGCAGACAGCGTTGCTTTTATGCCAGTGGCCATTGTGAGTATCCTGTATGCTCTTTTCAAATTTTTGGCACTTCCTGTGATTATCCTGTCCTGAGTCTTACTTTTCTTTTGACAGCCTCCAGTTCTAGCTGCCGACATAGTACCAGCATGTGCTTCTGCTCCTTCTCCTGCCCTTATCGGAGGACGTGGTTCCCGAGCATCTTCTCGAGCTTGCTATAGGGGATCCGTCTCCTCCACTCGGAGTCACTCCAGGGCTGCGTCTTCTCCTTTCTGCAGTGACGGTGATGATGACATTGAGCAGCTCTTTGAGGATGTCAACTCGGACGAGGCTAGTCCTTCCTCCCACCGGGTCCGCCCGAGGCATACTTGAGAGAGAGAGCTTCCCCTCCCCAGTTTTATATATCTTTTAGATACATTGTTTTTGATTTTCATGGGCTTGCATGTCCCAACATGATACATTTATCGGTCTGCATGCTCTTGTCATTACTTATTGGGCTTGGGTGCCCCAATTTATATTTTATTACATTCTATGTATTTTTGTGCCACACTTTACATGTTTATTTGCTGGTATGACTTTCTTTTTTTTGCTGTTCAATCTGCTGTGGATGCACAATGTCAACATTTATACAAATCTTTCAGGCTGCAAATTGATACACACCCGCTATGTTCAAACGTGGTGGTCGCCATAACACAACATGGCGGTCGCCATTTCCATGGAGATTGACATAGCGGTTTCCATTTATAACCTGGCAGTCGCCTGGTCCAAGGGCTGATGTCACTATACTATGCTTTTGAAAGTTGGCGGTCGCCCCATCCAAAGTAGCGGTCGCCACATTGAGTGTACCTTTTACCAAAATTTTGATTTCTCTCCCTTTCCTACCTTATAAATACAGCCCTGGAGGCTCCATTTTCTGTTGTTCTGACCCAGATGGCTAATCCCCTTTCATGGATTAAGGCATTCTCTCATGTCAAACGTTTAAACTTTGCCTCTTTTGATATCAACTCATTATCTCCTCTAATGGCCATAAAGATTGACGGGCCCTTGCTGAAAGCAGCTGCTCAGCTGTGGGATCCGCAATCCCACGTCTTTCGATTCAGTCTTGAAGAGCTATGCCCCAGTGTGGAGGAGTTTCCTGTCATTTTGGATTTGGCCCCTCGAAGCTCCGTTGTGGCTCCCACTTTCTTTCTTTAAACCCATTAGCAGGTGATACAGCTTTGTGGTCTATCTAGGATGGAGCCTCTTTTCTGACACAGGATAACTGTCTTGACATACCCTGGATCATTAACAGATTTTGTCCTACCGGTGACCTTAATGACCTCAACTTTTAGCTACGGCGACGTTATGCTCTTTGCTTTTGTCTTCTTGCCCAGTATCTTCTTGTCCCCTCTGATGGGCGGGTTAGCTGTGCATTAGTTGACATTGCTAGCCAAATGTGGATGGCAAAAGACTTTATACCACTTGTCCTATCCGAGATACTACTGGGTCTAGATGGCGTTCATCATGATGAAACTGCTACTTTTGCTGGCAGCCCCTTACTTCTTCAGGTAAACTTCAAACTTTTATTAGACTTCTATCATATTGTAAGGTTTTTCCTTCATTGTTTTAACTCTTGTTGTAGATCTGACTGATGGAAAAGGTAAACCTTGTACAAAAACCACCCATTGATAGACACAGTGCTGCAGTTTTCTTTTTCTGCCCCTGTTATCAGATATGTAACACCGAGACAGCCTGGCGACAGTACCTCTCATCCCTGACTGGCCCAGATATTACTTGGTAGTGCCCCTGGTGGCGGATCCCTGCCATGACTCTGACTACCATGGGTCACCCTGGTGATCTGTTGATTAGTCTGCGTCAGATTATTTTCTATTACCCCCATCGGATCATGCGGCAGTTCGATCGTAGTCAGATCATCTTTCCCAGTATTCAACGCCGTTTATTCTCATCTGTGCTGCGGGCTCCATTTCTAACACTGTATCAGGATGCCTGGCCCTCTCATTCACGTATGGAGATGCAAGAGTTGTAGTGTCCCGAGCATTCTGCTGAGTATAAGACATGGCTGATACAGAATCAGGAGAAGAAAGATAAAGAAGAAGGAAAACAATTAGCGAAAAGGAGAAGGATATGAGGCCTCCTGCTTTATCTTAAAGATTTCATAGCTTTCCTCTTTTGTTTGTAGAGTTTGGGACTTACGTGCCCTGCCTTTAAAAACTTTGTAGCTCTAATTAAAGTAATGAAAAACACCCACTTTCAAATTGGTTTAAATTTATCTAAAGTTTGAATGACTTTATTATTAGAATTCAAAGATAAATTTGCATTGGCCTTACTCGGATTCAAAATGGTTTAAAACACAGATTGTGGCCTGACTTCTCAAAAGAAGTTGCCTACATATTCCAAAAAGATTGAATCAGAGGCCATAACGTAGTTCGAGCTTAGTTTTCACTCGGGTATTGACACTCTCCTTTTGTAATGCCCTAACTTTTGCCAAGATCGCCCTTCCAGATTTTTGGCCTTGCGGGCTACTCTAACTTTTGCCTAAGTTGCCTTTTCGATTTTCAACCCAACAAGCTTTTACTTTATCTTTATCTTTATTTTTATCTCAAGGATAGTACTTTTTGAGTTGATCGAGGTTAACTGGAGTGGAAAACACATTACCATCCAAATCCAAAATAATGACTGCACCACCGGTCATGATGGTTTTGATGAGAAACGGTCCAGACAAGTTTGACTTGAACTTGCCTCTAGGGTCAAAGATAGAAGCTCTGATTTTCTTAAGAACCAGATCCCCTTCTCTGAGATCTCAGGTCTTGACCTTCTTATTGAAAGCTCGAGCTATTCGCCTCTCGTATCCTTGTACATGAAACAAAGCCTACAGCATTCTTTCATTAAACAAGAGCAACTCTTCCATCCAGTTCCTTTTCCATTCTTCTTCTGAAATACTGCCTTCGGCCACCACTCTTAGTGAAGGGATTTCAACCTCAATGGGAAGTACAACTTCCATCCTGTACACTAAAGAGTATGGTGTAGTTCCAATTGAAGTTCTGATCGACATTCGGTATCCCCAAAGTGCAAATGGTAGATGCTCCGGCCAATCCTTATGTGAGTTGATTGTATCTTGCAGAATTTTCTTGATGTTTTTGTTTGCTGCCTCAACTGCTCCATTGGTCTGCGATCGATATGGTGAGGACTTGTGAGCCACTATTCGGTACTCTTCGAAAAGATCCGGGACCTCTCCTTGGAAATGCAAGCCATTGTTCGAGATAATTTCATGGGGGACCCCGTACCGACAGATGATGTTTTGCTTGATGAACTTAGCAACATGAGCAGCCTTCAATACTAAGTTGGAGACTGCTTCCACCCACTTGGTAAAGTAGTCAATGGCCACTAAGATGAACTCGTGCCCATTTGATGCCTTCAGTGTTATCTTGCTGATCACATCAATGCCCCATATTGAGAAAGGCCATGGTGACGTCAGGTTATACAACTGACATGGGGGAACGTGCATGTGATTTGCGTGAATTTGACATTTGTGGCACCTCCGTACGAACTATATGCAGTCTGTTTCCATTGTCATCCAAAAGTACCGTTGTTGAAGGGTTTTCTTGGCTAACATGTTCCCCCTCATGTGTGGCCCACAGACTCCCGCGTGTATCTCTTTCATCAGTTCTTGACCTTCTTCATTGTTAACGCACAGTTTATTGATGCCAGAATGCCCTCGTTTGTATAGTCTTCCACCACAAATGACAAACTATGCAGATAATCGTCGTATTGCCCTTTTATCCTTTTTGTTTGCAAACTTAGGATATTCTCCTTTCTCCATAAAGTTCTGAATGTCAAAGTACCATGGAAGGTCGTCCTTACTTTCCTCAATTGTGGCCGTTGTCTCGTTTGCCGGCTTTCTCTTCTGTTCAATTATCAAAGGCCTCATTCTGACTCCGGATGGTATGTCAATCATGGATGCTAGGGTGGCCAGTGCGTCGGTGAACTTGTTCTGTAGTCTTGGCACGTGGGTAAAGATCACTGATTCAAAACACGGTATCAGTTTCTCTAGCTCTTGATGATAGAGAATCAAGGTTAGGTCCCTGACCTTCCATTCTCCTCTCGCTTGTGAAACCACCAGTGATGAATCTCTAACGACTTTCAGCTTTCTTACCCCTAATTCCAAGGCTGCCTCCAATCCAGCTAAACATGCTTCATATTCAGCCTGATTGTTGGTAACTTCAAAATTGAGCTTTAGAGACAAAGGAATGTGGGATTCGTCAGGAGTGACAAGAAGGAATCATATTCCATAGCTATATTGATTGGATATGCCATCAAAATATGGAGTCCACTTGTCATCCCCGACTTTCATCAGCTGTTCGTCAAGAAACTGAAACTCTGTGTCTTCACCTCCTTCAACTGGTTGGTCAGCCAGGAATTCTGCCACTGCCATACCCTTGACTGACTTTTGGGTGACATATTGAAGATCAAATTCAGATAATAACAGCAACCATCGAGCCAACCTTCCTATCAGTGCCAGTTTTTCAAACAGATACTTTAATGGGTTCATCAGGGAGATGATATTCACTGTGAAAGACAGCATGTAATGCCTTAGTTTTTGAGAAGCATAAACCAAGGCCCAACATGTCTTTTCTAGTGGTGTATACCGTATTTCCGATCCTGTCATCTTCTTGCTTAAGTAATAGATAGCCTTTTCGATTCCAGTTTCACCATCTTGCGCCAGCATACATTCAATAGCTGAATCAGTCACTGACAAATAGAGGATTAGTAGCCTAGCAAGTTCAGAAGGAGCCAGAACAGGTGGGTTTTATGGGTACTGTCGTACGGTATCAAAGGTGTCTTGGCATTTTTGATCACATTCAAACTCGACTCCTTTCTTCAGTAGACCAAAAAATGGCTCGCAGGTAGTTGTTAGTTTTGCGATGAACCAACTGATGAACTGTATTTTACCTAAAAAGCCCTTGACTTCTAGCTCGGTCTTCGAAGGAGGCATTTCTAAGATTGCCCTGATCTTTGAAGGTTCCACTTCGATACCTCGTTGAGTGATCATAAATCTAAGCATTTTTTCGACAGTAACTCTAAAGTCACACTTTTGCGGGTTGAGACGCATCTTGTACTTTCGAATTCTTTCAAAGAATTTTTACAGTGTTGTGATGTGGCCATCCCGATCCTTGGATTTGACTATCATGTCATCCACGTATACTTCGACTTCCTTATGTATCATATCATGCAGTAAAGTAGTGGCAACCCTCTGATAGGTTGCCCCTGCATTCTTCAAACCAAATGCCATTACACGATAGCAATAGGTGCCCCATAGTGTAGTCAAGGTCATCTTTTCTCTGTCCTTGGGATCCATAAGAATCTGGTTGTACCTGGAGAAGCCATCCATGAATGACAACAAGGTGTGCCCCGCTGTACTGTCTACCAAGACGTCAATGTGTGGCAGTGGGAAATCGTCTTTCGGGCTAGCCTTGTTGAGATCTCAAAAATCTACGTAGACTTGGATACGACCATCCTTCTTTAAAATCGGCACAATGTTGGCTACCCATTTCGGATACTCAGTTACCATAAGGAATCCTACATTGATTTTTTTGGAAACTTCTTCTTTGATCTTCAAAGCCCATTCTGGCCGGATCCGTCTTAATTTTTGTTTGACCGGTTTGGCATCAGGGTATAAGGGAATATGGTGTTGGATAATGTCAGGATCAATTTCGGGCATATCCTCGTAAGACCATGCAAATACATCCTTGAATTCTTTTAATAAATTTATTAATTGTTCTTGTTCAACTAAGGATAAAGAAGAACCAATTTAAATATTTTGCGGGTTATTTTTATTACCCAAATTTGTTGACAAAGTTTCTTCAATTATAGGTTGGCCACGCATATCTTCTTTTCTTTTTATTAAAAGTTTTATTTCTTTGGGGATATCCCTGTCGAATTCAAAATTGTCGAAAAGCGTATGAAATAAATCAGACAAAGCAGAGTAATCGGAAATTTTGTTCATTTCATTAAAAGCAGAAGCAATTACAAGCTCGACAGTAAAAGCAGGGAGTGGAGCATCAACAGACATGCCCTCAACAAAAGACTTCGAATCAAACTTGGACTCAAGATAGACAATCTGCATATTACAATACTCGATGGTCCAATTCTTCACTTCCTTTACAGCCGCATTGATGATGAGCCTGGTGCAGTCTGCTGATGCGCTAAAGCCCATCAAGAAGCAGCCTGAGTCAGTCACTTGCAATTGTGCCATCTTTTCATTGAACAATGTTGCCATATTGATTCCATCGATCTTGTTGGCCCAATCTTCCTCTTGAATCTTCTCCTCTTCCTATTCCCCTTTCACTTCCTCCTCTGTATCAGTCAACTAATGGCCAAAAAAGATCTCCAACCCTGGCAGCTTTTTATTGGTTTCTTTATCGATCCACGGTTCCGAAAAGCTCCAGTACGGGAAATCTTCCTCCTCTTTGACAAACTACCCATTGAGAGTTCCTGAATAATTGACCCTCCGTCCCTTCTTAGGCCCTTCCAAATCTTCCTCCGTCGGTTAGTATCCGAGACCGAAATGGTGCAAAGTCGACAATACCTAGATGGGTTCCGGGATACCCTGTTGCATACGCCTTAATCCCATACCAGGGAAAAAAGACATTTGCCTCATCATTGTTACTGCTCGCGGGTTGATGTACATTTTCTCCTCATTCAATAACATCGGTACAGCTTAGGCTTCGTCGAACTGGAAACCACTGAGCGATACATCACCTTCACCATGCTATACTTCCAACAAAGTTGAGCCCTCTCCTCCCCTTGGGGGATGAATGTTGTCTTCCCTGTGAATAGTTAGAACTGCCCCATTTCTTATCAATTTTAGTTTCTAATGGAGAGTCGATGGTACAGCCTAGACACTTGGGTCATGCAACCAGGGTCTACCCAACAATAAGTTGAAAGATGCCGATACATCTAGTACATGAAACGTGACCGATGTTTCCAAGGGCCCTACTGATATTGCAAATGACACCAGTCCCAGTACGTCCCTCCTTGTGTTGTCATAAGCCCGGACTCCTTAATTACTCGGTGTGAAGTGCTCCATCTTTAGTCCTAAACAGAGTTTTATTTTGAGCGGACATACATTTAATGTAGACCCGTTATCAAAGAGTCACAAGGACCCATTTGTCCAGGCATTTAACGGTAATGTGCAGCGGTTTGTTATGATTCCTTCCCTCTGCTGGCAAATCTTTATCAAAAAAAAAATGATTTTTGGTTCTACCGCCGGCAAAATAAGTCCAATCAGTTGTTCTGGGGTGGCCTCTACCGAAATGCTGGCTTTATTTAGAACCTTTAGCACAGCTTATCTGTGTTTATGCGAGGCCATCAGTAGCCCCCAAATGCTGATGTTAGCTTGCGTCTTCTTTAATTGCTTCAGCACTGCATCATCTTCTTCTTCATGTTCTTTTTCCTTCCCTTTTCCACTTGGTTGTCCCTTTTCCAATTGGGCTAGCTTGAAATGCCGCCCACTTCTGGTCAGATGTTCTATTCCCTCCTTGGGATCCCATAATCCTGCTATTGTGTCGCTGATCTGTCGTACCTCATTCACAAGCGGAGGGCTTTCGAATGCCCACAAATCTCCTAAATCGCCGATTGCTATTCTTCCTCTTCTCTCCTCATCATCCTCAATAGCCTATGTATTATCAACCAGAGGTCTTCTTCGATAAAGTCCACCTGCTGTTCTCGAGCGGCCCAGAAGTAGGTCCACTCGGCCTCGTCTGATTTTAGCATGACCCTTACCAGCTAATAGGACTGCATCTCGTCAACATATATCTCCTCCTCAAAAAGTTGGGGAAGAGTGATGCCATCAAGCACGTGGCCGAACCCATAGGGCCGAGCTGGATAGTCTAAGGGACAGTCGTCTTCCTCGTTATGCTCTGCCTGTTGAATTGCTACCTGATATCCTTCCCAGTCATTTTCATTCCACTCCTCTATGACATCCCAGCCATTTTCAGTCATAATCAATGAACAAACTGCCTGATCTTCAGTAGCTGAAACATGAGGACGTGGCAGGTATGCAGGACAGATATATCGACTCGGGTTCTCTGATTCCTCTAGAGACATGTAATTTACCCCAGCCTGCATGGTATGGTTTGGCAGTGGGTTAATCGTGAAATTTGGCTTTGGGGTGGTAGATGGTGGCGGGATCCCCTTATTATCGATGAGGTTCTGGATTTCATGTCGGAGCCTTAAGCACTTATCAGTTAGGTATCTGTGACCTTGGTTGAAGGCGCAGTAATGAGAAGCATTAAACCTCGGCGGTAGGGGATCAGGTACAGGCATGGGGTCCAACGGCTTGATAAGCTAGCCCTTTCTCGACGAGTCGACTCAAGGCGTTGGATAAAGAAATGTTGAGAGGAGTGAAGACCCTCCTCGGCCTTTGCTGTTGGCCATTGTCTGACTATTGGGTATTGTTGGATTATTGGGTGGAAGAAGACGGGTTCAGCAGGTTCACCTCGTTCGAGCAAGACACGAGGCTGGTGGTGGCAGTTTGGTTTTGGTTGTTTGCTGGGAATGTCCTCCTTGGTTTCTGGCTAGGCTCGGCTTTTTTGATATCCCTAGATTGAATTGCAGCTTCTATCTGAACCCCAGTATTAAATAACTGCTAGAATGTGGAAAGGTACTGTGTGATCAGATAGCGTTTCAGGGGGGTTACACATTCTTTACTACTATCCAAACTTGCTCTTTCTCAGAGGGCCAGTTTGTCATCTTGGCTGCCTTACCCCTCCATCGAGTTAGGAAATCAACAAAAGACTCCCAGTTCTCCTATCGTGTCGTTTCGAGCTCTCGGGTAGTTACGTCTAGTTGGGCATTGTAACTATACTAACTAAAAAATGTTATAGCTATGTCCTCCTAGGTTCTGGTCTTGGCTACATCGAGGGAGAGGAACCATTTATGGGTTGCTCCAGAAAGAGATTGGTGAAAAAGCTAAGCTTTCAACTGGTTATCAATTTCCATTGGCGATAGGGTACTAACATACATACAGAGATGAATTCTGAGATCTTCGGTTCATCAAACTTCTTCATATCTGGCATTTTGAACTTTTCTAGTAGCTTAGCATCTGGGAACAAACATAGTCCTCCCACATCTAGCATGTATTCTTCGATTTCTTTGGCCTTCTTAAGGACCTTCTCCATCCGGTCGATCTTCTCAACCAACGCAGTCTCTTTAGACTGAGCGGTATTTTCTTCCTCAGCTATCAGCTAATGAGGGATCTATGGTGGTGGTGGTGGAACAACTTGTGGTCCATTAGGGACCTGATTATCATCCAAAAAATCTTCCCCGTTACCATTTGGGTCATCGTGCTGTTCATTCGATATTGGTAAACGGGCCTGAATTGCCCGAATCTGTGCTTGATATTGGTTTTGAGCTTGGATTTGTTTCTCCATAGCTCTTTGTATCTCAGTAATAGCTCTCATTAGAGCTGTCAAGTTCACCTCATTCTTTGCCATTCCAGCTGGCTTAGTTGGCTGTTCAAATACCCTACAGAGTCTGCCCATCACTTATTTTGCCCAGACACACGTCGACTGTGCTCTTCTTAGCTCAATGATCTAGACCCGAAGAAAACCTGAATCCTAAAAGTAGAAAAACCAGTATCAAACACTTCCTGGATGAGAATTCTGACAAACATCCCAGATACCCAAAAGAGAAAATCATAAGCAGATAATCACAGAGGCTATAACGATGCCCCTATCGGGCTCATACTGGCAGCATAACAACTAAACAGGCTTGACTAAACTCGGGTGAAGAAATGGGCAGCACTCTGGCAAGAAAAGAGAGCTAGGCTGAGATGACCGATTTAACCTAAAATTCTGAGAAAAAATGGATAGCATAATGGTAAGAAACTAGCTCACGCTGGTATAACAAGGATCCAAGGGAAATGAGCCTAAAAAAGGCGAGGGTATGGAACAAACAACCCGGGAAAAACCTGAAAGAGAGAGAAACTACCCTAAAGGCTTCAAAACAAAATACGGGCATGACCCCGAGAAGAAAACTATGGCATGAAAACCAAACATGGTGAAGAGTAAAATCCGGGTAAGAACCCGAAGGAAAAGCTAACCTAAACAAAGGATGAGGGAAAACCTGGGCCGAACCCGGAAGAGGAACTAGCTTAAGCCTAAACAAACAATCCTAGCAATACGCAATTAAAACATACATTGAAGAAAACACATAATCCTACTAGGGTTAGCAGCACCTAATGGAGAGTTCTAAATTCACTATATGCAAAAGGCCAGTTTTGGTCAATCGAATAAGGTACCTTCTAAATAAAGCCGGGTATATACCTCCCATGCCTGGAGTGGTGCATGACATGGTCAAATAGTACGCCTGAACTCTTTTACTGCACCTATGATAGCGTACAGTCAGTAAGGGTTGCCCGTCTTCCCAACAATCCCCAAAACAGATGAACATTTAAGGCATCGGGTCGACCAGGCAGGGGGGTTTTGAAGAACAATGCATATGCATGCGAAAATGCAAATGAGAAATTCTTATTAAGAACCAATGATGTTTTCAAGTCTAGCCCTCTTATTTGATTTTGTAAACTAGTCCCCAGCGGAGTCGCTAGAAAATACTGTAGCGCAGGAATTTTGGGGTTTTTTGAAAATGTTTCAAAAATAAGGGAATTCAAAGATGTTTAAAAAGTGTTTTAACAGCTTGAAAGCTAAATTTTGAAAATCCCTTTTCGTTAAAAATAGAGTCACCACTTAGTTTTTGAGAAAAACTAAGAAAAACAAAATGGCTACTAATCTTGAAAATGTTAACCTGAGAAAGAGGGTTCGGGGGCTAAGGTACGAATCGGGGAAGGCGTTAGGCACCCCGCTTACCCAATCGTAAGGTTGACCTCTACTGATCTTCATTGGTTCTTTAATAAGATATCTCAAATGCATGTAAATAAAAAAAATTGAGGCAAAGAGAGAATATACAAAATCAAATATGAAAATACATAACATATGTACATAGCACTCCAAATTAGGACAAATAAAGGGGTGAATTCCTAAGTACTACGGCATGCAATTTCTAACTAAAGGATACATGGAATATTCCCTCATGCAATTTTCATCAAAATAAACTAAACTATTATGATTCAAATGAAAAAGTAAAAGTAGGCTAAAGATGCTAGAATTACCTAAACATGATTTGCTACAAAATGACTTAAATTACTCTAAATATGCATTTAAAAAAAATAACCAAAACATACGTATCACAAACATTCATTTAGAAAGAAAATTATGAACATGACAAGTACAAAAAATGAAATATGCACAAGAATTCTATATTTTAAAAGAAAGAATGTCTACTAATAAAGAAAACAAAAATAACGGTGTTTAACAAAAGAGAATTTGAGAAAAAAAAAAGAAAATGAAGAAAAAGTTTGAAAAATAAAAAGATGCCAAATGAAAAGGTTAGAAAATACCATTAAAAGAGAATCTAACTATTTACATTTCATTAAAATAAAAGGAAAAGGAAAGAAAAGAGAATAAAGCAAAAGAAATGAAAAGAATGATAAGGTTTTTACTATTTAAAAAAAAAATTATAATGCCTTTGAAAGGTGATAATTAACTTAAAAGTCTTTTTGTAGTTTTTGGGTGTAACAGAATAAAAGAAGATTTCTATGAAGAAAATAGGACTATATATAAAAAAAAAAGAGAAAAAGAGATAGTGGAGCTTTTTTAGAAAAATAAATACTACTATTAAAAGAAAAGTAAAATAGAAAATAAATGTTAGAAGAAGAACATTAAACATAGCTAACATAAAGGGGGATTAAAGAAGTGAAATAAGAAACTAATAGAGGGACTTTAAGCTAATTATAAAAGAAAGAAATAAGAAAAATTAATGTTAGAGAATTAAACTAAAGTTAATAAAGGAAATTAAATTACATTAAAAGAAGAGGAAAATGAAAAGGAAGACAACGGAATATACTAGTAAATAAAATTAAACCAATACTAGAAAAATAAAATGAACCAAAATATAATTATTTAATTGTCAAATATGAATATAGTATTGAAAACTATATCCATATGTATGTAAGTGCATTTTATAATAATTAACGACATTAATTGGTTGTAATTGTCAAACCATATTAGCACTATTTAATGAATTAATGAAATAAGGAAAATAACAAATGTGTTAAGTGTGAATGTGAAGAAAGTAACAACTAAGGAAGTAAAGAGGGTAACCAAATTACGTGAAACAAAACAAGATTAACTAGATAAATGAATGGAATATGCAAATTAAGATTGAATTTAACCCGATCATTCCAAAAGAGAGAGAATGGAGTTAGAAGGATCGGGGATCTAAACGAGGTACCTAGATTGTTGGGGAATCCTCAAGTTGGGAATGTGCTTCAACGGTCTAATCCTCGGGTGGTGATTCAAGTAAGGCTTCAATGTCGGATGTTCGGGTCTTGGTATTTCGA
This sequence comes from Heliamphora pulchella, assembly GCA_032270985.1. Lineage (NCBI taxonomy): Eukaryota > Viridiplantae > Streptophyta > Magnoliopsida > Ericales > Sarraceniaceae > Heliamphora > Heliamphora pulchella. Next base: position 1,582 of record JAULJZ010163002.1, on the reverse strand, counting down.
CAGGGCTTCTACGTCGGGGTTCGAAATTGCTCGGCAAGTCGGCAGAGTTTCTCTTACCAAATCTCTCACTCAAATTCTGTTCTTAAAAATGTACCAGAGGTACGGTATTTATAGAGTTCATCAACCAATGAGATGCTGCCACGTTTTGAGACACGTCAGGCCATTTGGAGTTGGCGGTCGGTAGGTTATACATGGCGGTCGCCATGTTAAAAGAAGGTTCCAAAGGGTTTCTATTGGCGGTCACCACAATGCAAGTTGGTGGTCACCAGGTTTAAGGCGGCGGTCACCAATTTTGGCTAGGGTTTCTAAAGGTTCTATTGACGGTCACCACAATGAACATGGCGGTCGCTACTTTTGGAATGACTTGGACAACAAGTTATCAATGGTTCATTGGTTTGAAGGTTTCAATTTCAAATACCGAGCTTGGATCACTTCTCGAGTATCGAACTGAAGCACTATTCCACCTATTTTCATCATCGAATTCACCTCAGATTGGGCGGGGTCAAATTGGGGTATCTACAATGACAGGCATGGTTAGATGCGGGTTATTGGGGCACGGTTGTGTGCGTCGTGGTTGGATGTGGGTCGTGTTTAGACCCACGAAACCTTTGGAAAAAGGTGGTGGTTTGTGACCTCGTGGTTTGAAGGGTTTAGCGTTGACCTTCAGGTTAGGCTGAGTTCTGTGAATTGTTGGCTATCCTTATGAATGGATGTCAGTTTGTTTTGACGGGTGGCATCATGATGTATTGTTATGCATGGTTATATGCATTTATAACTGTTTATTTATGTATGAATTATGTAAGTGAATTACATGATTTTGGTATCGTTACGTGTACCGTGGTTGCATGCTTTAAAACTCAGAAGTTTTATAGGCATGGTTATGTAGAATATGAGGAACGGATGCATGTGACGTGGATTGTGTAACGTAGTTATAGTACGTGACTTTATGCATTTAAACCCTGGTTTAGTATGTATGTTTTGATTCGGTGTTATCCCGTAATGTTCGGTGTTATCCCGTAATGTTCAGTATTATCCTGTAGTGTTCAGTTTTATCTTGTAATATGCGGTTTTATCCCGTGGTGTGCGGTCTTATCCCGCGGTATGCGGTTTTATCCCGTGGTTTACGATTTTATCCCATGGTGTAATCTGTGGTTGGCGGTTTCATCCTGTTGCTTACGGTAAATATGCAGTTTTACCTCGTGGTTTGCGATTTTACCCTGTGGTATGTGGTTTTACCCCGTAGTATATGGTTTTATCCCGGGAATGTGTTTGTATATGGATCTTTATCTCAGTGTTAGGATTGTGGTTGCGGCTTATGAGCGCCGGTTGCACGCATATGTACTGCGCTCTGTTAGAGTTGTGGTCTCTCGATCTGAGAGGATACATGAATTGCTTTGACTAGGCGGCCGCCATGTTGTAAGAGGCGGCCGCCATGTTGGAAGGGGCGACCGCCATGTTGATTGCGACGGCTGCTATGCTGGAATATGGCGGGTATAGTCAATTTATAATTTTTATGACTTATGTAAAATGCTGACATTCACATGCAAGACAGATTGAGCAGTAAGAATCACACATGCAGATG
>JAULJZ010163001.1:0-51062 GCA_032270985.1 Heliamphora pulchella | reverse complement strand
CAGATAAACATGCTAACACATAGCCACGTAGATCATGTCATCACATATTCCACATACCGAGGAGAACCAACAAGAAAGACTCGTCACTCTGAACAACCTACTCAGATTTCTTGCTAGAAATCACGTCCGCGAAACGCATCTCTAACATGGCTCCCAAGTATGTTAATTCAAATGCCCAAGGGTAAGACTAATCAATCCTAAGGTCCAACCTCCATACCCACATATACACCTCAAGCTATCATGCTAATGTTAGGAAAACACTATAACACATGCAATCAAGCACACATACATCCTCGCAAGGTGATGTACCCTATTTCCCATGGCTCATAGGTATTCAAACCCAGAGCTCTGATACCAAGTTGTCATGCCCCAACATCAGGGTCACGTGAAAGCCCACCCAATATACAGTTGGAGAAAATAAGATTTACAGTTGAAAAGCCCTCAACTGAAAAAATATACATTATTTGGATAAAAATTTGCACAATTCAACTCTCATAAACTGAAAACATGCATCTCATACATGAAGAAGCATATCGCCCAAAGGCGTACAAAATCAGCCATCACTGGCATTACATGTAAAAATACATGTACAAAAATAGGAAAAACTACAATAAGTCTTCCATCACCTCTGAAACTAGGTCAACTCCTCATACTCACCTTAAAAGGTTTTACAACAAAATCACACACTGTGAGCCGAAGCCTAATAGAACATAGACAATAAAACTGTAACGCAGGCTATGCAATTATACACACACGGGCTCAACCACAGGAGCCAAAAAGGTTTTCCTTCCAAAACCACAAGTTTGCATCAGACTACCACGAGTTTCAAAAAGGTTCTATCTCATAAAATCCCACGTTTTCCATCCTTCAAACTATGCATATCATCCTAACAGATATCATGCCACAGTTAAGGAAAAGCTGTAAATAAATAGTATGCTCCACTCGGGTCACACAACCGAGGAGAAAAGATGTAAATAAAATCCTATGTTCTGACTCTGCCGTACAGACAAAGGTAACAACTATAGACTCCTGTCCATTACAACAACAACGCCATTCACGGAGTTACAACAACGCCCTAGTCCTGAACCACTTATGGCTTGCTAGGTAATGACAAGTTCTATACGGAGTTACAACAGCAACGCCATTCACGGAGGCAACCGACTTCTTTACGAATTTTCATGACTGATGGGAAAGCACCCAAACCACGCACTTATTTCTTTACGGTTTTACACGATCGATGGACGAAACATAACCAAACCACGTTTACGGGGATTAACCCAAGGGACCACAGCGAACTTACTCTGCGCACGTTTTTGGACTTCCACTAAGGAGCAATAGAAGCCCAACTCAAAACCACACACTGTCACGGTACATCTATGGAAACATTTAAAAATCTACCGTAGCTCAACTATGAAACCCACAAAACAGTTTATACAACATGCGTATAAAAGAGATCCAATCCATCAAAATGGAGATCTAAAACCATTTCCAACAAAACGTTTAAAAGGTGAGACTCAACCCCACGGGTTAGCTCCAAACCTCCAAAAAATGTTTTTCACCATTTTCAGAAACACCTCGTTTTCAAATCTACTTTTGAAAACTATGAATACCACGTACCCGAAACATGTATACAACCGAGAAAAGGCGTAAAAACCTACTTTTACCCAAAAATCACGGTTACACATGAAAATCACATTTGATGTATTTTTTACCTGGTGAAAACGCGTATAATCACATATATCACACTAATACAGTAGTATGGTCTAGAATCCTACCTTAGAGAGTCAAGGTTGACTAGCGCACCAGTGTTGGTTATCCCAGATCGAGGCTTGGGCTATACAGTGTATTGTGATGCATCACACAATGGTTTGGGTTGTGTGCTAATGCAGGAAGAGAAGGTGGTGTCTTTTGGTTCTCGGCAGCTGAAGACTCATGAGAAGAACTACCCAACACACGATCTGGAGTTGGCAGTCGTAGTCTTTTCCTTGAATACATGGCGTCACTATCTTTATGGTGAGCATTTTGAGGTTTTCTCCGATCACAAGAGCTTAAAATACTTGTTTTCGTAGAAGAATATGAACTTGCTCCAACGACGTTGGATGGAGTTATTAGCGGATTATGATTTTGACTTGCAGTATCATCCAGGGAAGGCTAACATTGTAGCTGACGCTCTCAGCAGGAGATTTCATGGCTCGTTAGCTTCTGTTGCTATATGAGAATGGGACATGCTTGGAGAGATTGGGGAGTTTGATCTATGCCTTGGGGAGACAGCGACGGAGGCCACCTTATTTTCAGTAGTTTTACAACCAGCATTGATTGCACAAGTGTTAGAGATCCAGTAGACTGATCAAGAAGCTCAGATGATACGAGATCGTGTTGCTAGCGGAGAGGATATAGTAGGATGGGTTGTGGGTATAGACCAGATTCTGAGATTAGCCAGGAGGTTATTTGTACCAGAGTCATGCCGAGTTGATCTTCTACATGAGTGTCATCATTCACGCCTTGCAGTGCATCCTGGAGGCACGAAAATGTACCATGACTTACGCCGTTAGTTCTATTGGACAGGGATGAAAAAGGATGTGCTTCAGTTTGTTTCTCGGTGTCTTACTTGTCAAAAGGTAAAGGTGGAGCACCAGAAATCAGGAGGATTGTTACAGCCGTTACCGGTATCTGAATGGAAGTGGGAGAACGTCACGATGGACTTTATGTCAGGACTTCCTCGCTCACCTAGAGGACACGACGCTGTTTGGGCCGTGGTCGATAGGTTGACGAAATCTGCACACTTTCTCCCCATCCGCATGAAGGATTCGGTGGATCGACTGAGTCGTTTCTATGTCAGGGAGATAGTCTGATTGCATGGAGTGCCAGTGTCTATTGTTTCTAATCGAGACTCGCGCTTCACGTCACACTTTTGGCAGAGTCTTCAGAAGGCTTTGGGGACGAAATTGATGTTCAGTACTGCTTTTCACCCCCAGACGGATGGTCAGTCTAAGAGTCCATACAGATTCTTGAGAACATGTTGAGAGCATGTATACTTGATTTTAAAGGTTCTTGGGAGGATCATTTGCCGTTAACAGAGTTTGCATACAACAACAGCTATCAGTCCAGTATCGGGATGGCACCGTATGAGGCTTTATATGGTAGACCGTGTAGGTCTCCAGTGTGTTGGACAGATGTGGGAGAGGCCACAGTCTTGGGACCAGAACTAGTGCGGGAGATGATGGAGAAGGTTGTCGTGATTCGCCAGCGTCTGCAGACAGCGCAGAGCCATCAGAAGAGTTATGCAAACCAGAGGAGAAGACCTTTAGAGTTTGTAGTGGGAGATCACGTGTTCTTGAAGGTCTCACCTCGTAGAGGTTTGATGAGGTCTGGTCGTAGCGGGAAGTTATCACCCACTTCATTGGACCTTTTGAGATTCTTGACAGGATTGGGGAGGTTCCTTATCGTCTGGCCTTGCCACCTCAGTTAGCATCTGTGCATAACGTGTTTCACGTTTCTATGCTTTGAAGGTACGAGCCTGATCTGTCACATGTGTTAGATTGGGCTGAGCTACGGGTGGACGAGAATGCCACTTATGAGGAGCGTCCAGTGAAGATTCTTGCAGAACCATTGCTTATGTCAAGGTCTTATGGCTTCATCACGAGTTGAAGAGGCTACATGGGAGTTGGAGTCGGGGATACGTGCTAGATATCCTGAGCTTTTTCCTTTGTGATTCTGTAGCGAATTTCGAGGGCGAAATTCCTTATGGAGGGGAGAGTTATAAGACCCGGACCACCGTCTCTTTTTGAGATTTATATATATATGATGTGTTTTACATATATATGTCCTTGATGTATGTTTTAGTTTATCTGAGCATGCGGCGTCAGTCTTCGGGGTTATAGGGAGTTGCTGTGCGAATTTCAAAATTTTTTTTAAAAAAAGTATTTTCGAAATATTTTGCCTATAAATATCTTCCGTTGGATATTTTCATCAAAATATCTCCTCCCACTGTCTCTCTAGCTTTAGTCTCACCAAACGCTCTGCCTTCTCTCTAACTTCTCGGAGGCCTGGGGCTTGATTTTTGATAAACCAATTGCTGATCCTTAGTATTGGCATCGAGGTTTACACATCCATCCAGCTAGAATTTGATTTCGGTGAAGTTCAATTTTGCACGTGGATCGAGACGTCAAGTTTTGAACTCATCGAGGTAGGATCCTAGAATGTATAACTGTTAGAGGGTTATATGTGTAATCCTACGTGTTTCTACCATTTAAAAACGCATGAAAAATGATTTATGTTTCAAATCTAATTTTTGGTTAAAACCATTTTTTGGCGTTTAGTTCGATGAAAACGGTGTTGGATGTTTTTTTTGAGCCCTATGGTGATAAGTTTGGACATGTGTGAGTCCATGGGTGTTTGATGGAAGCTTTGAGGCTTGGTTTTGGGTTTGATTGGGCTGATCCGTAGCTCAAAAACAAAATTTGGGAAAGTTCAATCGACAGGACCTTGAGGTCATTTGACTAGATCATGCTTTTGGGAGTTCAGTCGACTAGACTGGAGGGGTCAGTCGATTGAAATTGCTTCTATTTTGAAACTCCTTTTCCAGTGAGTTTTTTAGTTGACTGGGGGCTTGGGCCATTCGACTGGGGTCTTGTGCTGGGGCTTTGGTGTTGTTTTAAATGGTTTTGATTTCCCTCGGGTGGTTTTAAAGCTATGAATTTGAGAGATCTCGATTTTTGGATGTTGGTTTTAAGGAGTGCGGTTTGAAATGGAGTTTTTACGAAAACTTTGGGGAAAATATGTTTTTAAATATGTTATTGATCTCCATGGTGCATGGATGGGATCCCTTTTATATACACGTGTGGTGTATCTGTTTTGCGGGTTGGTTTTGAAATATTTATCCATAGATGTACCGTGACAGTGCGCAGCGTAGGTGCTCTGTACCTTCGGGTTAGTCCCCATAAATTGAGTGATTGGGTGCTTTGTACCCTCAGGCTTAGGTCCGTAAATTAAGCAGTAGATACTCTGTACCTTCTGGTTGAATTTCGTAAATTGAGTGATTGGTGGGTGCTCTGGATCTTCGGGCTTGACCCGTAAATTGAGTAGTTACGTTGTTGTGACTCCGTATAGAACTTGTCATTATCAACCCTGTGGGCCTAGGGTAATGGATAAGAGTCTATAGTTGTTGCCTTTGTCTTGAGCTGACAGAGTCGGTACATAGGATTACATTTTATAGTGTCTCCTCGGCAGCGTGTCCCGAGTGGAGAATGTTGTGTTTTACTGCTTTTCCTTAAGTGTGGCATGATAACTGTCTGGTTATATGCATAGTTTCAAGGATGAAAAAAACTAATGGTTTTTGAGAGGAAAAAACCTGTTTTGGGCTTTGTGGTCGAGTTCGCTCCCACCATATGATTGCATGACCTGTATTATAGTTTACTGTCTGTTTTCTATTGGGCTTCGGCTCACGGCGTGGGATTTTTTGCTGTAAAATATTTTTCAGGTGAGCATGTGGAGTTGACCTAGTTGCAGATGTGATGGAAGACTTGCAGTAATTTTCCCTTTTTGAGACATATACTTTTACATGTGACGCCTGTTTGGGCTGATTTTATATGCCTTTGGGCGATATAATCATTTATGTATGAGAATGCATGTTACAGTTTTATGAGAGTTCAACTTGGGAATCTTTTATCGAAATGTTGTAATTTGATTTCCAAATGTGAAAACCTATTTTTCTTAAATGAGTGTTTTGGTGGGCTTTCGCGTGACCCTGGTGTTTGGGGCGTGACAATTTGCTTCTAGGCTTTGGCTATGGCATTCGTTCCACAGGTGAGTGTGATGAATTCCTTGACAAAGTAGCACCTGAAGAAGAAGACGGAATCGAAAAACAAAGTGATTGGCAGGAGCCAGCGGACCTCGATGATGCTAGCTGAAGAATTGGGTTTTTACCTTTTGCTCTTTTTGGTTTAATTTCCACGGGCGTATTGTAATTTTGTTAAATGTTTCGGTGAAATTGTAATCGTTATGTACTTATGAACAGTTCAGAACTCTTAATGATGTAATATTTATAATATGTAAATATGAATGAATGGTTAGAATATTCCCCTATCTATATTTATGTATGTCCCGACGTGCCCGGAGTACGGGGCGTCATAGTATGCGTGTTATGAAGACACCGAGGAGTCAAAAAATCAACTTGAGAACGAGAAGACGCCATGCGAGCAAACTACCCACAGCTTTTTTCGAACGAAGATACAACACAAAATTTCTAGGACAAAATTTATTTTAAGAGGGGTAGATTGTAAGGACTACCCTAGCACGATAAATAATTAATTTAATTCGAGACACCATGTGATCAAAAACCCTAGTACGATAAACCTAGAACTAAAACTCATAACCAAAAACTCTAGAATCGCCAACAATCTCCCAACTCATAGAATTATTCAATTAACATCTAAAAAATAAATAATAATAATAATAATAATATAATAATAATAATATTCATGGAATAATAATAACAATAAAATAATCGAGACTTTCGATAAACTAATAGCCAAATGGATAAAAAAATAATCCCAATTATAAAATTAAGTATTATAATAATAGTAGATAAAATAATATTAAACCAATTTACACACACATTCTCCGACACAAACTTTATATATATATATATATATATATATATATATATATTTCCATTTCTATAACACAATATAATATTCAAAGAGGAAAAAAGTAACTTTATTACATATATAGGTGTATATGCATAGATCTCTACAAATAACAATATAATAATCTAAAGTAACTTTAAACCAACTTTTATAATAATATAAAGTTACTTAATTAAAGTAAGGATACACCACATGAATAATTAAATAATGATAAAAATAATATTAACTTATGAAATTGAGTTTTAAAACTTAAATTTATCAAATTAAATTAAAACTAATATAAAAGTTGTAACACCCCACTCCCAAAAGGCACCAATCCTACACAAAGGGATAAGATCCCGTCGCAGACCGGCAGCCCAAGAGATAGACAAGGAGAAAATTAAACAACCACAGATATCGTAATATCAAAGAGGTAAACAAGAGTCACTAGGGATTCACCATCCCAAGGCATACATTACTTCTAAAAGGTCAAAAACCTTCAAATCTTATACATGAAGCTTTGCCAACACTAAAACTAAACAAAAAAAGATTGGCCAAAATGATTTTCAACACCAGAACCAAAACTACTCGATGACTCCTGTGGTGGACCAACAGACAGTTACTTAGGTAAGGATAATTGAAAATTTTTTCTAAAAATAGTTCATCACATTTTCTACGAAAATATAAAAACTGATGCATTTGCATGAACATGAAAACATCACAGATTATACAGAATCTTCTCAATATTTCAAACATAAATATGTTTCTGGCCCAACCGCCACAAATTTAAAAATGCATGACCATTTTCTCAAATCTAGACTCAAACCCCAATAATGTCCAAGTAGTCGTCAACCTCACGACCGGGAATTCTGACGGTACCGTAACCTCAATTCTCAATGCACGGATAGCAACGTGACGGAATGAGGACCACTCTCCACCAAGCACGAGTGGTATGTGCTATCCGGGACTTAGCCCGCAACGCCATTAAGGCAAGACCCCCGCTTAACGGGAAACCTCCCCTATAGGGATAAAAGAAAAACCCATAGTTGGGTAACCTCCCTCATAACGGGTTATAAAGGGCCGAAAATCTTTGTAACTTGGCACGTTGGAACAACCACACAACATTAACCATACTTTCATAATAACATCATGCTAGCTCAAAATAACATATATAGCACACTTGAATTAAAGACATCATGGCATTTGAAAACAATAGGTTCATGTAATCATCAAAACTGGCCATAACCAGAAACTCATAGTAACCATAGCGAGTCCAGAAACCCTTTAACTTGGCCGTAGTCCGATGCCCGTTCAGTCACAGTCGCAAGTGCAGGGAAGAGGACCAGTGGTATGTTTTGAGTGTGGCCACTCTGGGCACATCAGGAGGGATTGCCCCAGAGGTGGGAGCGTGCGAAGCATAGCTGGAGCATCTGTTACTCCATCAGTCCAGGGACGTCAGCTATCTCGGTTTACAGAAGGGGGCGTATCAGTGCAGTCAGGCTGACAGCCGACAGTTCAGGGCCACAGTGGGTAGGCCAGAGCTTATGTTCGTGCAGATCCCAGTTCATCCAGAGCACCGATCGTGCCTGATGCTGCTGCTACTACCTCTATGATTAGAGGTACTCTTCTAGTCTTTCGATCATGGGCTAGTGTTCTTATCGACACGGGGGCATCACATTCGTTTATATCATCTGCTTTTGCATCTGTTTTGGGGTTGGAAATGGATTGGTTGGGTAGTACTTTGAGCGTGGAGACCCCAGTCAGTGGGAGTGTGACGTTGAGTCTAGTCTGTAGATCCTGCGTGTTGGAGGTCGTCGATCGTTGCTTAAAGTTCGACTTTGTCATTCCAGACATGACCACGTTTGATGTCATCCTAGGGATGGATTGGCTGACCACCTATCATGCCTTTATCGATTGCGATGGACGGAGGGTGACGATTTGTACACCTGAGGGAGATTGTTTTTGCTTTGTGGGAGACCAGGATGAGGGTTTGATATCTTTGCCGGGTGTTGTGCAGAACCTGGGCAACCTGGGTTTCCTCTTTGCAACCTCTATGTTGGCTGCGGAGGTCAGGATTCGAGGAGTACCTCTCGTGGTTTGTGACTACCCAGATGTTTTCACTGACAATCTGTTTGATTTGCCACCGAGCCATGAGGTAGAGTTCTCTATTGATCTAGTTCTCGGAGCTTCTCCCATATCTATATCGTCTTATCATTTTGCACCCGCTGAGTTGCGTGAACTCAAGGTACAGCTTCAGGAGTTGCTAGACAGGGGGTTTATACGTCCGAATACTTCACTGTGGGGAGCTCTTGCTCTTTTTGCAAAGAAGTGGGATGGATCTTTGCATTTGTGTATCGACTACCGAAAGCTGAATCAGGTAACAGTGAAGAACAAGTATCTGATGCCAAGAATAGACGATTTGTTTGATCTGTTGAAGTGGTCAAGCTGCTTTTCCAAGATTGACTTGAGATCGGGGTACCACCAGTTGAGTATTAGGGATGAGGACATAGCGAAGACTGCCTTCCAGACTCGCTATGGTTACCATAGCGAGTCATAGTAACCATATCTTTTCTAACCAGAAAGTTTGTGTTCCACCTTGTTCAGAGATGGGTATGTTGTTCGCCCATGGGAACGAAGTGTGGAGTGATGGGGTTCAGTAGTGGACCTTGTGGTTTAACTGGCCTTGGGTGATAGGTGAGAAATTGTAGGATACGATGCCTGTGATCGTGTGTCCCTTGAGGGCGGAAGTGCGGAAGGTGTCTGCATACTTGTTAGAGTTATTAGTAACTCTGGAAGAGAGGTCTCTAGATTGGGTTCTCCTTTGTTTGGAGCTATGCCTTGGACAGCGGATTTGAGACCGTGGCGTGATTGTGGTGCGCCTAGCAGGAGTTAGGTGGTGTAGCACAACCTTCTACAGTGAGGTTTTGGGAGCAATGGTATGAGTTGCACCAGGTAAGCAGATGGATGATGTCCGCGTGTGTGTTAATGATGCTGAAGAGTTGAGAGTTTGGTGTAGCTGATGATCTAAGTATTGTGATCGGAATTGACGGCAACTGTGTGACTGTAGTCGATGTGGCCTCGAGGTAGGACTTTTAGAGTTCTTAGAGGCTACGTGTTGAGGAGTACTGGGAGTACGCCGGCAGTATGGTAAGGTTGGGTCATGGTTTTTTTTGTTGGCCCTTTTCTTTCCTTTGGATGGAAGGAGAGAGAGAGTTCTTGTAGACGATTGTCTTATAGACTATTGTCTGGTGCGTGTTGTTTGCGAGTTGTTTCATCTCGGGTGGATAGAGATGCCAGGTTCTTATTTGGTTCAGGTTTTGGTTGTGTCCTGAGACTATGGAATCTCAGTGGATTTGTATCCGTGTTCTGACCCTTGGAGTTGTGACTCAGGGACATGTATCGCAATGATTAGATGATTATTGGACAAATCCTTCGTGGTTTCAACGGATGGTTGAACCAGTTGGGTTGTGTTCCCTGTGAGCTTACGTTGGTAGACGAGATTGCTTGGGGAGTTGATGTAGAGATGTAGAGTTCTTTACAGTGATCGACAGAGAATCCTCAACTATTGGGTGCAGTTTGTTCTTGATTATGTGGGTACGGTTGCATTATTGCTTTTGGCTGAGTGGGAATTTTGTGGACACAGTCTAGTTGGGATATTCACAAGTAAGTTTTTGGTAAACTTTTGTGAGTCTAACCTTTTGCTCTGTTTGAGGACTTGGAACTGCATAGAGTTCTTAGAGTCGAGGAGTGGCTATCGACTGTGGTAAGTGTTGTGCTTTAGCATAACGGTTGTTTGTAGAGATGGTGGTCCCGAGAGTATGATGTTGGAGAAGCCTTGGTTGGCGTAGCTGTTCAGATCGACGCGACTGTTTGGATGGGAACGGAAGGACCGTGATGAGTTCTGCATACGAGGTATTTGCCAAGTATGAAAGGTAAGTCTGGGTAGGTTACCCGACGGACGAATCTTGGGACTCAAGGGGTTGATGTTGGACGATGATCATCATGTTTGCCTTGTCGGATGACTGTCATCATGTTTTCTTTGTCGGACGACGGCATCCTGTTTGCTTTGCGGTTGATCTGTAGTCTTGGTATCAGTGATTGGATAGCAAGACGTTGAGTTGTGCAGTAATGTGCAGTGACGTGCTATTGCACGGGAGTTATGATTTGGTTGATATAAGTTGTTGGAAACCTATGAGATATTCTATCTGCAAACATGTTGGTTGGGTGACTCGCTAGAGTCAGGTGACTCGCTGGAGTCAGGTGACCTTGTGGCTGTGATGCCAGGTCGGTTTTCGATTGTGTGGAACCTTGTCAGAGACAATGGTGTACCACCTGATGTTTCTCCTGGGTAAAGTTTTTGTGTGGAACATGTGGCTTCTTGTGACCGATGTCGGAGTTTGACGTCGTGTGTTTGGACTTGTGGAAATAGTCCTTGGTGTGTATTGTGAGATGTGATTGAGCCAGTATGTGGCTATGAGGATGAGCATAGAGCATAGAGCATAGAGCATGTTTGAAATCAAGTACAATGGTGGATTGGTCTCTATGATACGTTGTTGCCGGAGTGGTTTGAGTTTCGCGAGAGTTCTGTATTGGGGTTTGGCAGCATGAGTTGGATCTTGATCCAATGTTTATGGATGTTTCCTGGATGACAGTGGGGTCAGCGGAACTTGCCTGTGTGCGCAGTCTGTATGGAGATTGGATCTTCTAGTCATGTTTTTCTTGTGTGGTGACAGGTTTGGGATTTCAGTTGCTGGGGCATGCCTGCTGTTGTGCAGTATTGCTGGGTTTGCATCAAATATTGTTGATAGTTGCGGGACAGTGTTTGGCTTGAGTTGCAGTGCTGAATTTCGGGGACGAAATTCTGTTAAGAGGGAGAGAGTTGTGAGACCCTGACCCGTTTTATTTTTGGAAATAGTCTAAGTGTTCACGGGAGTAAGGATTAAAGTACGATCTTGCTTCCTTGGTTCAGTTTTTCTCCCAGCTATGATCGCTCGAGCGGTGGGTGTGCGCTCGAGCGGGGTGGTGCCAGAGAGTGGTTCTGTGTGGTGACCGCTCGAGCGGTGCTTGGGCGCTCGAGCGGTAGGGTGGGAGAGTGGTATGTCGGTAGGGGTTTGCTCGAGCGGTGGTTGAGCGCTCGAGTAGTGGAGGCCTGGCACGAGATTCTAGAAAAATGTGGTTTTGACGCATGTCCGGGTTCAGAGATTTTACGGGGTTGGTCCCGGGGGCTGTGGAAAGTTATGGTGCGAATTTCAAAAATTCAAAAAAAAAAGATATTTTGGAGACCTATAAATATCTGGAGTTAGATATTTTCAAAACATAACTCCTAAGTTTTCTCTTTTTTCTCTCTGCCTTCTCTCAACTTCTCGGGGGCCCGGGGTTCGATTTTCGATGATAAGACTGCAGATTCTTGGTGTCGGCATCAAGGGCTACGCCACTATCCGGTCAAATTTTAATTTCGACAAAGTTCTTTTTTGCACGTGGATTGAGACGTCGAGCTTTTGGCTCAACGAGGTAGGATCTCAGATTCTACTACTGTATAAGGGTACTATGTGCAATTATAAGTATTTTGACCGGTTAAAAATGCATGGACAACCGATGTATGTTTCGTTAAACTGGGTTTTGGTTTAAAAAGGCGTTTGAGATGATTTTGGTTGGATGAAAACGGATTTTGAAATGTTCCTTTTGAGGATCTATGGTAGTTTCAGGTTTGGGTATATCCGAGGGTATTTAAAAGGTGTTTGGAGGCTTTAATTTGTGGTTGAGATGATGGTTAGTGGGTGTTTGAGGGTTTGGAGGCTTAGAACACCAAGAACGCTAAAAACAGGAATTTTCTGGGTTCTTCTCGGGTGGTAGCTCACTCGAGCGCCCGACGTTCGCTCGAGCGGACTGGCTGTGCAGGACCTTTTTGTTTTGATGTTATCTCCCTCATCTGGACTCGGAAATTGGTCGTTCTTATACTCAAATCGAAGCCCCGGAAGTCTTCTTTCCAATGGAACCTTTCTCACCTTAAAATTATTTTTTGTAGAAAAAGTTATGACCAAAAGAGTGAAGGTGTGTCAAGATTTCCAAACCGTTTTTCACCCGCTTTTGGCTGCATGTTTGGGAAGGGTTGTTTTTCATCCTTGTGAGCCCTTTTGATCAAGTCTCATGTTCCTCGGGAGTTTGTTTGTGAGTGTTTCACGTGGCCCAGGTGTCGGGACGTGATAGTGACGGTTGGCCAGTGATGCTACATTCAGTTGTACGCTTTTTTCCTGGTTAAAATGCCTATATATCATGTGTTGTGTTTAAACCTTGTTTCGAATAAAAAGCATGTTTTACGCTTTCATGGTTTATTACATGATATGACATGTGGATGTATGGTTTTCAAATGATTTTCTTGAAAACGGTGGAATTAGTGGTTGTATGAAAAATCTCAACATTTTTTTATGTTTTGGAGGTTTGGAGCTAACCCTTGGGGTTGAGTCTCAAGTTTTGAAAACGTTTTGTGAAAACGGAAAAAACATTTTAAAAATGTTTTGTTTGATCTCCATGGTTCATGGATTGGATCTCTTGTTTATGCACGTGTTGTATAACTATTTTTCTAAGAAACTTTTTGGAAAAGTTTGCTAATCTCCATGTTGATGGATGGATCTGTATATACATATAGTGTATATTTGTGAAATGTTTTCGTAGTTGAGCTACGATTTGGTTTTTGGATGATTATCTAGATGTACTAGGATACGTGGATGTGGCACGAGTTGCCCTCGGTGAAAGTCTAGAAACGTGCGCAAAGTAGGTACTCAGGTCCTTCGGGTTAGTTCCCTTAAATTGAGACGGATGGGTGCTCAGTTCCCTCGGGGTCATAACCCGTAAATTGAGTGGTTACGTCGTGGTGCTCTGTATAGAACCTGTGTGTAGCTAGGCGATCCTATGATATCTGGGGGTTAGATACTGGACATGGGTCTATAGTTGCTACCTCTATCCCCTGGTGATAGAGTCGGTACATAGGATCATATTCATCTTTTCCACGATGGTACATTCCGCGAGGGAACAATGTTTTTGATTACCGTTTTATTTTTCTCGGTTTTGTGTTCCGAGTGAAAAAATAATAATTTCATTCTGGTTGTATGATCCAGGTGAACAAATATCATATTTTTTGTTACTGTTTTATTACAGTTTTTCCTTAACTGTAGCATGATATCTGTTAGGATGATATGCATAGTTTGAAGGATGAAAATGTGAGCTTTATGAGATAAAACCATTTTTGAGGCCCGTGCTGGCTTGGTGAAAAACTTATGGTTTTTAGAAAAACCTTTTTGGCTTTCATGGTTGAGATTAGCTCCCACCATATGATTGCATAGCCTGCTTTACAGCTTCATTGTCTTTTTCTATTGGGTTTCGGCTCACGGTGTGGGATTTTGCTGTAAAAACATTTTCAAGTGAACACGTGCAGTTGACCTAGAGGCTTATGGTGATGGAGAGCTTGCTGTAGTTTTCTTGTTTTGGACATGTACTTATACATGTGATGCCTGTTTCAGAAGGTTGATTTTGTACACCTTTCGGCGATACAAGGCACACACCTAATATTTGGGGCGTGACACGGGACATGCTGGTTTGAGTCATCTGGTGGATTAACCACGGCGATAGAATCGACATCGATACTGATTATTTTCAGCATAGTTTGCAGACTTTAAGGTAAAGTGAAAACTATTAGGTGTGTGCCTTGTATTATGTAAACTCATATAAATAGAGATTTATAATATATGACGTCTAAGATTTTATGGTTCTATAATTATATGAAGGCTAAAATTTTAGGTTTTGCTTATAAATATGGACCTTATAATTTTAGTTATTGTACATGTGAAGAGTTAAATCAAATAGTGTAGAGATGTAGGAAGAGATGAAAAAGTACTGGAACACGTGAGTAAGCCTTGAGTGGAGGAACGATTTAAATGTAATTGCGTAATTTTCTCTTTGGTGTGTACATGGAATGATTTTCATTTGCGTTTAAAAATTGGTAATTAAATCTCAATAACATGACCTTACAAGCCCTTGGTGAATTGAATGCGAATGTCATATGTTTCATATCCTTATGCACCTAGTTAGAAACAAATTTAAATGTCATTATTTTGTTTCAACATAAAATATTTTTTAATAACGTATTTTATATTTTCCTATAATTTAGTTTGACAAAAATCTACATAATATTATTTTATAATAAAATATTTTATATCATAAGATTAAAATTGATTTTCATAAAAAAAAAAACATAAGTCATTTTACGCCATCTTTGAGGTTGTAGATTTGCCTAATTGGCTAAAGATAATGAGAGAGGCAGATGAGAGAGGCCGCTGAGGTAGGAGAAAAATAATTGTACTACACAATATCTTACTTGCCTGGATCGAATGTATTAAAATACTAGCGTATCTTAATCAAAAAATAATATTATTTGTTTTACTAAAATATATTTTTAAGTATCAACCGAACACCAAAAAAATAAAAAATGAAAATTTTTGTAAAAGATTTAATACAATTTTTTATTATACAATATTTTACATTAAAATAAGCGAAGCTTACATTTCATGGAACACGAGAATTCTGAGGTACTAAGGTTTCGTTCTCTTTAACGTGAAATATTTTTATGTAAAATAAATTTATTAAAAAGATAATTTTATTTTTTTTAGTGTTCGGTTGACAAAAAAATCTCAACCAAAGGCCACGACTAATTGCATTTATATTTTATTTGATAACTTCTTGTACATTCTATTTTGCAAAATTATTTTTCAAACTAGTGATCAAACTGGGATCTTTTCTAATGAAGAGCAACAATAAGAAAACATTAATAGGGAAAAGTATAAACATAAATATATATATATATATATATATATATATATATATCAAACAACAAGGCTTACTCTATATATGTATTTGTTTTATATACTATATATAACATGGAAAAAAATTATTTGAAAGCACAAACATTGAATTGAAATAAAATATTGGTGAAAATATGGTTATAATCTTGATCATGATCCAAGTAGAAACTTTATTAGAATAATATTTAGTAAACCTTGTTGTTTGTCGCCAATTTTAGATGGAGTTCAAAGCGCCAATGGAACAGTTGAGAATTTTCTTGTAGATTTTAAGGGATAATGGATTATATGCAAAATTTAGCAAATGCGAGTTTTGGTTAGATCGGTTGGTGTTTTTGGGTCATATCATATTCAGGGATGGAATTCAAGTAGAACCAATGAAAGTTAAAGCCGTGGTAAATTTGGAAAGATCAACCAGTGAAACAGAAATACTTAGCTCCTTGGGCTTGGATGGTTATTATCAGAGGTTTATTCAAGACTTTTCCCAAATCACAAAATCTATGACTCGATTGACCCAAAAAAATGTGAAGTTTTAGTGGACTAACTAATGTGAGCTGAATTTTGAAGAACTAACATCTAGACTAGTGTCAGCACATGCACTTACTCTTCCATTAGGTGGTTGCAGTTTTGTGGTCTATAATGACACATTATATCAAGCTTTGTATTGTGTTTTGATATAACATGACAACGTTATTACATATGCATTTAGACAGTTGATACCTCATAAGAAAAATTACCCTATTCATGACTTGAAGTTGGTTGCAATTGTATATGCACTCAAACTATAGAGGCATTACTTATTCAAAATCACTTGTGAATTTCTTTCAAATCACCAAAGCATAAAGTACATTTTTACTTAGAAGGATTTGAACTTGAGACAAAGGAGATGGTGGAGTTAATTAAGAATTATGATTGTATAATCAACTATCATCTAGGTAAGGTCAACATAGTGGCAGATGCACTGAATCGAAAGTCATCAAAAAGTATGGCACATCTTCGAGCAGTGCAAAGTAATGCGTTATCTAAAATACGATTGCTTGGAACCACCCTTGCAGTAGAGGAGAATGGAAGTTTATTAGCAACTCTTAGTGTAAGGCCATCATTGCTAGACCAAATTTGAGCAACGCAATTATTGGATAGCCAAGTAGACAAGGTAAGATCAGAGGCGAACGTTAAGGGTAGGACAGATTTTGAAACTCGAGATAATGCATTATGGTTTGGTCATAGATTATATGTTTCTAGTAATGATGAGCTAAGAAGATAGATTTTAGACGATACTCATAATTCGGCTTACACTATGCGCCCTAGGAATACAAAAATGTATACAGATTTAAAGAAACATTACTGGTTGAATGGGATGAAGAAAGATGTGGCAAACTTTGTGGCAAGATGTTTGGTATGCCAAAAAGTTAAAATTGAACATCAAAAGCTGGCAGAATTGTTACAAGTAATGGTTGTGCTTGAATAGAAGTAGGAGGACATCACCAAAGATTTTGTAATTGGATTACCTCAATCACCTAAGGGGAGTGAAGCTATTAGGGTGATTGTGGACAGCCTAACGAAATCGGCACAATATCTACCCGTTTATATGACATTTTCCATGGATCGGTTTGCACGACTGTATATTGATGAGCTTGTTCATCTTCATGTGGTGCTAGTTTCTATAGTATCAGATAGAGATCCTCGCTTTATGTCTAGGTTCTGGCTAAGTTTGCAAGAGGTGTTGGGGACTACCTTCAAATTTAGTATGGCTTTCCATCTACAAGAGGCATTGGTTATGTCTAGATATGGTCAGAGCATGTACTATGGACTTTTCGAGAAGTTGGGAGGAACATTTTTCTTTGATCAAGTTCGCTTAAAACAATAGTTTCCAATCAACCATAGGAATGGCCCCTTACAAGGCATTGTATGGTAGAAAATATTGAAGCCTAATTTGTTTGTTGTGAGGAAGTCAGAGAAAGAAAGTTACTCGGACCAGAGAAAATTACTCAGATCAGAGATTGTTGAAATCTCTACAGACAAGAAAAATTTAATCCGAGAGAGACTGAAGCACTCTTAAGACATACATGAAAGTTATGCGGATAATTGTAGAAGCAATCTAGAATTTGAAGTAGAGGATCATGTATTTATGAAAATATTGCCATGGAAAGGAGTGATGAAATTTAGAAAGAGGAAAAAGTTGAGTCCTCATTACATTGGACAATATGAAATCATCAAAAGAATTAGAAACACGACATATCAATTAGCACTACCACTAGAGTTGTCAAGACTGCACAATGGTTTCCATGTCTCGTTGCTAAAAAAGTATATGCAAGACCCTTCCCACATATTAACAGTGCAACCTATCGACCTCCAACCCAACCTTATGTATGAGGAAAAGCCAATACAAAAATGGATAGAAAGGAACAAGCCTTACGGAGCAAAGTCATTCTATTGGTGAAAGTGATATAGCATTGTCATTTGATTGAAGAAGCCACATGAGAATGAGAATAGGATATGAAAAAGAAGTTCCCACACCTTTTTGAGTAAGGTATGTAAATTTCGAGGACAAAATTTATTTAAACGGGGTAGATTGTAAAGGCCCAATTTGTAGATCACCAAAATATGGAGAAAACAATAGGTATTAAAGCAAAGGATTCAAGTTGAAGTTATAAAAAGACAAACCAAAAGACAAAGTACTAGAACCGAGCCTCATCAAGAAAGACCAATTAGGCCATTTGGGTCCTTTTGAGCCCAAATATAAAATGAGCCAAGCCCAACTCTATCTTAGTTCAATGCTAAATAGGTGAGCACAAGTCTAAGGCCAAGATTAAAGTAAAAGAATCAATTTAAGCTTAAGGTTAATTTAAAAGCACAAATTAAGGCTATAAACATTAATACCGAGGATTAAGCCTAATAAACCCACATTAAGTCATTTTGTCATATTTTTTTTCCTTTGGGTAATTTAGTCTTTTTTTGGGTAATTAAGTCTTTTTGTCATATTTGCAAATAAAACAAATTAAGTAAATACTATTGGAGATAACTAGGAGAAAAAAAAAGAATGGAAAAAGACAAAAGAGAGGCCAACTAGCCTAGGTACTTGTGCCTAGTTTGGAGCTTGTTGAATCTTAATTCCTACTCTTCCTTCCATTTTGTTTTATATGCCAAGTATACAACTCCTTGGAGACTTAAAACTCTTGATATATACTAGAACCAGCCACTCTCCCCTGCTCTCTAAATTTTCGGCCAGCAAGAAAAGAAGAAGGGAAAAAAAAAAGAAGAAGAAGAAGAAGGAAAGAAAAGATAGGAAATCAAACCTAACAATGCTAAGTCCAAAGTCTTTTGTATCAAGCTCCAAGAAGAGGTAAGGAAATTCTTCTAGCCCGCCACTTCTTAAATTGAGAACAATCTTTCATCTCTTGGTCATAATGAACCTAAAACAAGAACACAAAAATAATTAGGAGGAAAAGAATTGAATTGAGCATAGGTAACCTAATTCGGTTAAAGAGGGATGTGGTATTGTAGTTTTAGAAAAAAGTGTTAAATAACTTAATTTTCTTTGCTAAAATTGATCTCTGGAATTTATTATTCATGTACGAGGTATGATACATGGTTAATAAATTAGCGCTTGCTATGAAAAGTTGAACAAAGAAGTAATTAAGTCACTAACAGATTCAGCTCCAAGTCTTTCAAGTAGTGAGGTCAAACTTTAAATAATTTTTGTTAATTCTAGAATAATCTCTTATACATGATTTTTAATTCTAGAGTTAGATATGACGTTATATTTCCAATAAAAGTTATTTGAAGAGACTTGGTCAAGTAAAATTGAGAGAAATTGAAGTTTTACCAAAACCGTGCAATTTTTGTCACAATCTGTTGCAGAGGTTAGAACCCTATTATAAGTCCTTTTTTTAAAAAATAGTTTTCTCATGAAAAATGTTCCTAAGATGTTGTTTTAGTTTTTTACAAAAATTGAGAAATTTTAAATATCAACTAATACGTCAAAACGAATTTTAAAATGAGCGGAAAGAATGTCCCTTTGGAAATATCATAACTAGTTTCTTACAGTGGCTCGATCTCTTCTTTATAATGAGATATAGGAAACACTTCCTTCATGAAAAAGTTAGAGGATACATTGAAATAGCTACTCTCCAAATTTTGTGAATTTTAGAGTTGAATTTGTATGTCAAAATTAATTCTAGACAAAATGTTTTGGGTGAGAAAAACATAGTTGTGTTGATGAGTCTTAGTTCCCTAGAATTAACAAGTGACATTTTTGTAAATGTAATTGGCGATTTTCGAGTGTTTAGACAAAACCACCAAGAGTCTGTATTGTCTATTTATTAGTTTTATTTGTTGTTGTGTAGTTTGGGTTGGGACACTTTGCATTTGCATCATCTAGTTGCATGACCCTTCCTTTTGCATCTTTTTGACCTTTTCTTCTCAGCTCTCGTTGAGCGCTCGATAGGTGCTCGAGCGCTATCTTGGCGCTCGTTGAGCACTTGACAGGCACTCAAGCATTGGCTTTTGTGGTTGCATTCCAGTGGGGTGCGCTTGCTAGGCTCCCTTAAGGCGCTCTAGCGCTTGAGGACCTTGGCTTTTTCAGTGGCCTCCGCTAGCTGAGGGCCCTTTAGGCGCTCAAGTGCTGGTTCACCTCTCGTTAGGCGCTCAAGAGCAGGACCTCTCGTGTTAGTCCTCTTGCTTTTCCAATAGGTGCGCTCACTAAGCACTCGCTTGGAGCTCGAGCGCTTCATCCTGCACTTGAGCAACGCTCAAGCGCTCCTAGATCAAACCTAGGTCAACCTCTTTGTGGCACCAGCGGCGCGCTTGAGCGCTCATGCACTAGCACGCACTTGCTAGGCGCTCGAGCTCCCAGATCCAGTCTTTCTGCCACCTTTTCGTTCCAAACCCTAGTAGTATATAAGCTTTTGCCATTTCTCATTTTAGGGTTACCAAAAAGAACATTGAGAGTTTTCATTGACTGATTTGACCCCTTGGATTTTGAACCATCTTGTCAATCTTTTCTCAAATTTCTTGTAGCAATCTAGGTGCATTTCATCTCATTAAAGTGTGCTCATAACCTAGATTATGTTTTTCTCATACATATCATTCTTTTATACTTTTGGTCATACATCATCTCTTAAAACATGCTCGGATCTCATCTAAGCCATTAGGTTATGTGAATCGGAAAGTTTAAGCAATTAGGATCTATGAGAGTAAGTGAGAAATTCCAAGAGGGGGGTGAATTGGATTATTTATAATTTCATAGATCAAATATTCAAATACAAGTGTATGATTTTTCATTTCATAAGAAAATTACTTATTTAAAAAAAAAACACAAGTATATTTGTACTTATAAACAAAAACCTTTTGTTGAATGATTTAAGAATAAATGTAGATTTACAATATACCTTGCAAAAAGACAAGTATATCTTATTTGAAACATGTAAATAAAAAGAACCTTTTATTAAAAGTTTTAAATGTAAACTTTTGTTCCCTTCTTGTTAGTTAATTACAACACCCTTCTTATTTTAACAATGTAAAATATAAGTGTAGCTATCACGCCCCAACATCAGGGTCACGCGAAAGCCCATCCAAAGACTGTTTGAGAAAATAAGATTTGCAGTTGGAAAGCCTTCAACTGAAAAATATACATCATTTGGATAAAATTTTCACAGTTCAACCCTCATAAAATGAAAACATGCATCTCATACATGAATAAGCATATAGTCCAAAGGCGTACAAAACAAGCCATCACATGCGTTACATGTAAAAGTACATGTATAAAAATAAGAAAAACTACAGCAAGTCTTTCATCACCTTTGCAACTAGGTCAACTCCTCGTGCTCACCTGTAATGGTTTTACAGCAAAATATCACACCGTGAGACGAAGCCCAATAGAACATAGACAATAAAACTGTAAAACAAGCTATACAATTACACACACAGGGGCTCAACCACATGAGCCAAAAAAGTTTTCCTTCCAAAACCATAAGTTTGCATCAGACTACACGAGTCTCAAAAGGTTTTATCTCATAAAAATCCATGTTTTTCCATCCTTCAAACTATGCATATCATCCTAACAGATATCATGCCACAGTTAAGGGAAAGCTGTAAATAAACAGAAATCTCCACTCGGGCCACACAACCGAGGAGAAAAGATGTAAATGAAATTCTACGTACCGACTCTGTCGTACAGACAAAGATAACAACTATAGACTCCTATTGAGAATTGATAACCGTTGTGTGCAGTATGTTCTGAGTGGTGCGGGATGTGATATTTGTTGGAACCTTACGGTGGGGGTATTCACGTGGTAGGTTTCTGATGAATTTTTGTGAGTTTAAGTTCCTGTTTGTTGAGGGCTTGAACTACTCTGAGTTCTTACAATTGAAGAATGGTCGTCGACTGTAGTAAGTGTTCTATTTTTGGTGTAACCATATGTTCGGATCGTGGCTCAAAGAGTCTGGTAAGATATAAATAAAGAAGGATTTGATGTTTTAGAAGCTATGGGGAGGCACCTAGAATTGTGGTGGACGATAGAGAATGAAATAAAGGACGAAGGTTTAGAAGAAATTCTATCTTGAGTGTTCCGGGTGGATGGTCGTCAATTGATCCTCAGAACTTGAGTAAGGTTTGTGTGTGAAACCTATAACTTCCTGTTATCGGTATCTGGGTTCACCGACGGGTGTTTGACTAGCGGAGGTAGTCCCTGGAAAGCCTTGTGAGATGTGATTAAACCGGTTTGTGGTAGTCGGAATGGAGGTGATAGTCTCTTTGTTCAAGAGTTAAAAGAGTGTTTGGGATCAGGTTCCTAGATAGCTTGACCTCGTGTTATGCGTTTGTTAGTGGAGTGAATTGTTTTCGGTGGGAGTCGTGTATCGAGGCTTTTGTAGGGTGTGTTAGATCTTGATTCGGTGTTTGATGGATAACAGTGGCGTTAGTGAGGACTTTGCGGTGATGTTTGGCCTGAGATCCCGTGCTAAATTTCAGGGAAGAAATTCTTTTAACGGGGGAAGTGTTGTGAGACTGTAGTAGTTGCCTGCTGGGGGTTGGGCTTCCATTAGCTTGATGAATGAGTGTGGTAGGGTGTTTGAAACCTCTCGGAGGTTGATTGTTGTGGTTAGACATTTGATGTGGTTTTGGGGGCGTTGTGGATTATGTACGTCATGGGCCGTGCAATGTCTTGAGCCATGCTGTGTCATGAGCCGTGTGCCCTGAGATTGTGTATGGATGAGAGCATAGTGGATGGGAGCATAATGACAGGAGCGTAATAATCCTTGGCCTAAGGTGTGTTAGAAAGTCTGAGCATAGACCGTGTTTGGTAGCTAAAGTGATGCGAGATAGTTTTGAGAGTCTGTGGATGGCACTTTAGTTCTTTTCTGGTGCGTTGCTGAGTTTACATCATTTGATAGAAGGTGGAAGTTGTACGGTGATGAGTATAAGGGTTGGATATGTTATCGCCGGATTGATTCTCGAGCAATATACACGTATGTACGGTGTATGGTAAGAATGTGAATGTGAGTGTATAAGGCTTACGGGATAGGTGATAGGTGTTGTTGGTGTGGTTAACTTGGTTGTTTTTGGACAGCGCGTTCATAGGTAGAGATCCCTTAAGAGGAAGATGACGGTGGTTTGTATTTGGGCTTAAGTTCTAGATATGGTGGTGTTATTTTACCCTCCGAGGCTAGTTAGGTGGTGGTACCATTTAGTCTAGAACTGGTAGGCGAGGTTTGTTTGCTTGTGTTGTGTGTAATGGCTTTTATGTCCAGATAGCTATGTGCTGGTGGTGCTTGTATAGTGACATAAGAGACCAGTGATTTCGAATGAGTGCTATATGTCTTCTGATGGAGGTATCGGAGCTGCGAGTTTGAATCTATAGCATGGTTTTGCCTATTTATTTTGTTGATACCTACTTTTTGGAAATTGAGTTAGTGTAACGTGACTCTGTAAGACGATGTTCTAAAGGTTAGGGGAGTTTGTCTGGCGTTGTGCTGTGATGGATAAACGGTGGGAGTCTTATGGATGCGTGAGATGCATCGTTGGGATATAGAGTGACCAATAGTTGAAATGTTTAAGTAAAGATCCTAGTATGAGGATCTGGTGCGACGAGGAATATTCTCATTACGTATGGTGACTCTGGGAGGTAGTGGCATGGAGTGAGAGTATAGAGTTGACTTACGGTTTTCCTAGCTGCAAAAATGTTATGTGGTTGATTGACGAGTGTGAGTATTTTCCTTGAGGGGAATAAAGCATGGGGATTGTAGGAGTGTGGGTTTGTTTGCCAGTGGTTCCTTGAAGGGCCTGCTGATTCTACCCTGCGAACTCGAGTGTTTAGACATGTTGCATGATTTATACGAAATGTCGATAGCTTTGATTCTCGTTCAGAGAAATCCCAAGGGATTTCAATGATTGAATTGTATACGTGGTGAGGTTCTTGAGTATTAGTTGTGTGGAATTCCTACGAGAAAGTAGATCCGTAGTTTGTTGTTATCTTCGTAATCAGGAGATTATGTTTGGAGATCGTGTTGGGTGCATGGGGATTGGAAGAACCATAGAAGGGTTCGATAAGGTGGACGGCTTGATGCTAAGACGGTGTTTCCTGGATGTGATATGTTTGGAGGATGATTGTGTTCGACCTTGGGTTTAAAAGTAGATACATTGTTTGCCCAAGAGAAAGTAGTATAGAGTAATAAGGTTTAATAATGTACTGTGTGGTTCGGATGGCCTAGAGCGATAAATGAGAAATCAGGTGATAAGGTGTCGGTGGCAGATGTTTACCCGAGGAGTGGAAGTGTGGGAGGTGTCTGCATGGTTGTGGGAGTCATTGGTGACTTTGGACGGAAGGTCTCGGGATTGGGTTTCTCTAGTGTGGTGCCGTACGCTTTCTATGTGAATTGTTTCGCCACTGGGCTCGAGACAGTGATTTGACTAATGGGAGTTAGGATAATGAAGCACAACCTTGTGAAGTGAGGTCTTGGCACAAGGGGATGTGTTGTACGAGGTATGAAGATTAATGGAGTTTGCGTGTGTTTGAATGAGATGTGAGAGTTGAAGGCTTAGTGTAGTAGATGATCTGTATATCATGATCAGGATTGTGGGTTGATTTTTATCTGTCTATTTTGGGAAGATGGAAGTAGTTGTGGATTAGTATCTGTGTTGTGATCCGTAAGTTGTGCATGGGGAATAGGTACCATTGACATCGGGTGATTGGAGGATTGGGTTCCTCATGGGTTTTCCTAATAGAGCTTGTTTACTTTACCGTGTGAATGTGATGTGTGGGATTGTGTTACCTGCGAGAATGGGCTAGTAGAACAGGATGGTTTATCTTTGTGGATAAGAGGGTCAGGATTGAAGCATAGAGTCCTTCTGTAGGGAACGATTGAGAATTGATAACTGTTGTGCGCAGTATGTTCTGAGTGGTGTGGGATGTGATGGTACTTTTAGTTCTTAGTGGAATGGAAATTTTGTTGGAACCTTACGGTCGGCGTATTCACGTGGCAGGTTTCTGATGAATTTTTGTGTGTTTAAGTTTGTGTCTGTTGAGGGCTTGAACTACTCTGAGTTCTTACAGTTGAAGAATGGTCATCGACTATAGTAACTGTTGTGTTTTGGGTGGAACCATATGTTCGGATCGTGGCTCGAAAAGTCTGTTAAGATATAAATCACGAAGGATTAGATGTTTTAGAAGCTATGGTGTGGCACCTAGAATTGTGGTTGACGATAGAGAATGAAATAAAGGACGAAGGTTTAGTAGAAAAGCATTCAAGAGTATTCCGGGTGGATGGTCGTCAATTGAGCCTCAGAACTTGAGTAAGGTTTGTGTGTGAAACCTATAACTTCCTGTTATCGGTATCTGGGTTCACCGACGGATGTTTGACTAGTGGAGATAGTCCTTGGAAAGCCTTGCGAGATGTGATTAAGCCGATATGTGGAAGTCGGAATGGTGGTGATTGTCACTATGTTCAAGAGTTAAAAGAGTGTTGTGGTTCAGGTTTCTAGGTAGCTTGACCTCGTGTTATCCGTTTATTTGTGGAGTGGAATGTTTTCGGTGAGAGTCGTGTATCGAGGCATTGGCAGGGTGCGTTAGATCTTGATCTGGTGTTTGATGGATAACAGCGGCGTCAGTGAGGACTTTGCGGTGATGTTTGGCTTGAGATCCCGTGCAAAATTTTGGGGACGAAATTCTTTTAAGGGGGGAAGAGTTGTGAGACTGTAGTGGTTGCCCGCTGGGGGTTAGGCTTCCATTAGCTTGAAGAATGAGCGTGGTATGGTGTTTGAAACCTCTCGGCGGTTGATTGTTGTGGTTGGACATTTGATGTGATTTTGGGCGCGTTGTAGATTATGTACGTCATGGGCCGTGCTATGTCTTGAGCCATGCTGTGTCATGAGTCGTGTGCCCTGAGATTGGGTATGGACGGGAGCAAAGTGGATGGGAGCATAGTGGATGCGTAATAATCCCTGGCCAAAGGTGTGTTAGAAAGTCTGAGCTTAGACTGTGTTCGGTAGCTAAAGTGATGCAAGATAGTTTTGAGAGTCTATGGATGGCTCTTGAGTTTTTTTCAGGTGCGTCGCTGAGTTACATCATTTGATAGAAGTTTGAAGTTGTACAGTGATGAGTATAAGGGTTCGACGGATAGATTCTCGAGCAATATACACGTATGTATGGTGTATGGTAAGAATGTTAATGTGAGTGTATAAGGCTTTTGGGATAGATGATAGGTGTTGTTGGTGTGGTTAGCTTGGTTGTTTTCGGATAGCGTGTTGATAGGTAGAGATCCCATAAGAGGAAGATGACGGTGGTTTGTATTTGGGCTTAAGTTCTAGATGTGGTGGTGTTATTTTACCCTCAGGGGCTAGTAAGGCGGTGGTACCGTTTTGTCTTGAATTGGTTGGCGAGGTTTGTTTGCTTCTGTGGTGTGTAATGGCTTTTATGTCCAGATAGCTATGTGCTGGTGGTGCTTGTATAGTGACATAAGAGACGAGTGATTTCGAATGAGTGCTATATGTCCTCTGACAGAGGGATCGGAGCTGCGAGTTTGAAACTATAGCATGGTTTTGCCTATTTGTTTGGTTGATACCTACCTTTTGGAAATTGAGTTAGTGTAACCTGACTCTGTAAGAAGATGTTCTAAAGGTAAGGCGAGTATGTGTGGCATTGTGCTTTGATGGATAAACGGTGGGAGTCTTATGGATGCGTGAGATGCATCGTTGGGATATAGTGTGACGAATAGTTGAAATGTTTGAGTGAAGATCCTAGTATGAGGATCTTGTGCGATGAGGAATATTCTCATTATGTATCGTGACTTTGGGACGTAGTGGCATGGAGTGAGAGTCTAGAGTTGACTTGTGGTTTTCCTAGCTGCAAAAATGTTATGTGGTTGATTGACCAGTGTGATTATTTTCATTGAGGGCAATAAAGCATGGGGATCGTAGGATTGTTGGTTTGTTTGCCTATGGTTCCTTGAAGGGCCTGTTTATTCTACCATGCGAACTCGAGTGTTTAGACATGTTGCTTGATTTATACGAACTGTTGACAGATTTGATTCTTGTTGAGAGAAATCCCAAGGGATTTCAATGATTGAATTGTATATGTGGTGAGATTGTCGAGTATTTGTTTTGTGGAATTCCTACGAGAATGCAGATCCGTAGTTTGGTTGTTTTCTTCGTAATCAGGAGATTGTGTTTGGAGAACGTGCTGGGTGCATGGGGATTGAAAGAACCGAAGAAGGGTTCGATAAAATGGTTGGCTTGATGCAAAGACGGTGTTTCCAGGATGTGGTATGTTGGGAGGATGATTGTGTTCGACCTTGTGTTTAAAAGTTGATACGTTGTCTGCCAAAGACAAAGAAGTATAGAGTAATAAGGTTTAGTAATGTACTGTGTGGTTCGGACGGCCTAGAGCGATAAATGAGAAATCAGGTGTTATGGTGTCGGTGACAGATGTGTACCCGAGGAGTGGAAGCGTGAGAGTCGTCTACATGTTTGTGGGAGTCATTGGTTACTTTGAATGGAAGGCCTCAGGACTGGGTTTCTTTAGTGTGGTGTTGTACGCTTTCTATGTGAATTATTTGGACACTAGGCTCGAGGCAGTGATTTTACTAATGAGAGTTAGGATAATGAAGCACAACCTTGTGAAGAGAGGACTTGGCCCAACGGGATGTGTTGTACGAGGTATGAGGATTAATGGAGTTCACATGTGTGTGAATGAGATTTGAGAGTTGAAAGCTTAGTGCAGCGGATGATCTGGATGTCATGATCAGGATTGTGGGTTGATTTTTGATCTGGCTATTTTGGGTAGATGGAATTAGTTGTGGATTAGTATCTGTGTTGTGATCTGTAAGTTGTGCCTAGGGAATAGGTACCATTGAGATCAGGTGATTGGAGGACTGGGTTCCTCATGTGTTTTCCTAATAGGGATTGTTACTTTACCGTATGAATGAGATGTGTGGGATTGCGTTCCCTGTGAGATTGGGTTAGTAGAACAGGAAGGTTTATCTTTGTGGACAAGAGGGTTAGGATTGAAGCATGGAGTCCTTCTATAGGGAACGATTGAGAATTTATAACCGTTGTGTGCAGTATGTTCTGAGTGGTGTGGGATGTGATGGTACTTTTAGTTCTCAGTGGAATGGGAAGTTTGTTGGAACCTTACGGTGGGGATATTCACGTGGTAGGTTTCTGATGAATTTTTGTGAGTTTAAGTTCCTGTTTGTTGAGGGCTTGAACTAATCTGAGTTCTTACAGTCGAAGAATGGTCGTCGACTGTAGTAAGTGTTGTATTTTGGGTGTAACCATATGTTCGGATCGTGGCTCAAAGAGTCTGGTAAGATATAAATAAAGAAGGATTTGATGTTTTAGAAGCTATGGGGAGGCACCTAGAATTGTGGTGGACGATAGAGAATGAAATAAAGGACGAAGGTTTAGAAGAAATTCTATCTTGAGTGTTCCGGGTGGATGGTCGTCAATTGATCCTCAGAACTTGAGTAAGGTTTGTGTGTGAAACCTATAACTTCCTGTTATCGGTATCTGGGTTCACCGACCGGTGTTTGACTAGCGGAGATAGTCCCTGGAAAGCTTTGCTAGAAGTGATTAAGCCGGTATGTGGTAGTCGGAATGGAGGTGATAGTCTCTTTGTTCAAGAGTTAAAAGAGTGTTTGGGATCAGGTTCTTAGATAGCTTGACCTCGTGTTATGCGTAGTGGAGTGAATTGTTTTCGGCGGGAGTCGTGTATCGAGGCTTTTGTAGTGTGTGTTAGATCTTGATTCGGTGTTTGATGGATAACAGTGGCGTTAGTGAGGATTTTGCCGTGATGTTTGGCCTAAGATCCCGTGCTAAAATTCAGGGAAAAAATTCTCTTAAGGGGGGAAGAGTTGTGAGACTGTAGTAGTTGCCCACTGGGGGTTGGGCTTCCATTAGCTTGATTAATGAGTGTGGTAGGGTGTTTGAAACCTCTCGGAGGTTGATTGTAGTGGTTGGACATTTGATGTGGTTTTGGGCGCGTTGTGGATTAAGTACGTCATGGGCCGTCCTATGTCTTGAGCCATGCTGTGTCATGAGCCGTGTACCCAGAGATAGGGTATGGACGAGAGAGCATAGTGGATGGGAGAATAGTGGACAGGGGCGTAATAATCCCTAGCCTAAAGTGTGTTAGAAAGCCTGAGTTTAGACTGTGTTTGGTAGCTAAAGTGATGCGACATTGTTTTGAGAGTCTATGGATGGCTCTTGAGTTCTTTTCTGGTGCGTTGCTAAGTTACATCATTTGATAGAAGGTGGAAGTTGTACGGTGATGAGTATAAGGGTTGGATACGTTATCGACGGATTGATTCTTGAGCAATATACACGTATGTATGGTGTACGGTAAGAATATGAATGTGAGTGTATTAGGCTTACGGGATAGGTGATAGGTGTGTTTGGTGTGGTTAGCTTGGTTGTTTTCGGACAGCGTGTTGATAGGTAGAGATCCCTTAAGAGGAAGATGACGGTGATTTGTATTTGGGCTTAAGTTCTAGATATGGTGGTGTTATTTTACCCTCAGGGGCAAGTAAGGTGGTGGTACCGTTTAGACTAGAATTGGTAGGCGAGGTTTGTTTGCATGTGTGGTTTGTAATGAATTTTATGTCCAGATAGGTATGTGCTGGTGGTGCTTGTATAGTGACATAAGAGACGAATGATTTCGAATGAGTGCTATATGTCCTCTGATAGATGTATCGGAGCAGCGAGTTTGAAACTATAGCATGGTTTTGCCTATTTGTTTGGTTGATACCTACCTTCTGGAAATTGAGTTAGTGTAACCTGACTCTGTAAGAAGATGTTCTAAAGGTAAGGTGAGTGTGTGTGGCGTTGTGCTTTGATGGATAAACGGTGGGAGTCTTATGGATGCGTGAGATGTATCGTTGGGATATAGAGTGACCAATAGTTGAAATGTTTGAGTGAAGATCCTAGTATAAGGATCTGGTGCGACGAGGAACATTCTCATTATGTATGGTGACTTTGGGAGGTAGTGGCATGGAGTGAGAGTATAGAGTTGAGTTGTGATTTTACTAGCTGCAAAAATGTTATATGGTTGATTGACCAGTGTGAGTATTTTCCTTGAGGGGAATAAAGCATGGGGATTGTAGGAGTGTGGGTGTGTTTGCCTGTGGTTCCTTGAAGGGCCTGTTTATTCTACCCTGCGAACTCGAGTGTTTAGACATGTTGCATGATTTATACGAAATATCGATAGCTTTGATTCTCGTTCAGAGAAATCCCAAGGGATTTCAATGATTGAATTGTATATGTGGTGAGATTCTCGAGTATTAGTTTTGTGGATTTCCTATGAGAATGCTGATCCGTAGTTTGGTTGTTATCTTCGTAATTAGGAGATTATGTTTGGAGATCGTGCTGGGTGCATGGGGACCGAAAGTACCACAGAAGGGTTCGATAAAATGGTTGGCTTGTTGCTAAGACAGTGTTTCCTGGATGTGATATGTTTGGAGGATGATTGTGTTCGACCTTGGGTTTAAAAGTTGATACGTTGTCTGCCAAAGACAAAGTAGTATAGAGTAATAAGGTTTAGTAATGTACTGTGTGGGTCGGATGGCCTAGAGCGATAAATGAGAAATCAGGTGTTAAGGTGTCGGCGACAGATGTGTACCCGATGAGTGGAAGTGTGGGAGGCGTCTGCATGGTTGTGGGAGTCTTTGGTTACTTTGGATGGACGGTCTCAGGATTGGGTTTCTTTAGTGTGGTGTTGTACGCTTTCTATGTGAATTGTTTGGACACTGGGATCGAGGTAGTGATTTGACTAAAGGGAGTTAGGATAATGAAGCACAACCTTGTGATGTGAGGTCTTGGCACAAGGGGATGTGTTGTACGAGGTTTGAGGATTAATGGAGTTTGCGTGTGTGTGAATGAGATTTGAGAGTTGAAGGCTTAGTGTAGCAGATGATCTGTATATCATGATCAGGATTGTGGGTTGATTTTTTATCTGGCTATTTTGGGAAGATGGAAGTAGTTGTGGGTTAGTATCTGTGTTGTGATCCGTAAGTTGTGCATGGGGAATAGGTACCATTGACATCAGATGATTGGAGGACTGGGTTCCTCATGGGTTTTTCGAATAGGGCTTGTTTACTTTACCGTATGAATGTGATGTGTGGGATTGTGTTCCCTGTGAGATTGGGTTAGTAGAACAAGAAGGTTTATCTTTGTGGATAAGA
Organism: Heliamphora pulchella; assembly: GCA_032270985.1. Taxonomy (NCBI): domain Eukaryota; kingdom Viridiplantae; phylum Streptophyta; class Magnoliopsida; order Ericales; family Sarraceniaceae; genus Heliamphora; species Heliamphora pulchella. The sequence continues at coordinate 19,912 of JAULJZ010163001.1, read as the reverse complement.
GGGTCAGGATTGAAGCATAGAGTCCTTCTGTAGGGAACGATTGAGAATTGATTAACTGTTTTGCGCAGTATGTTCTGAGTGGTGTGGGATGTGATATTTGTTGGAACCTGACGGTGGGGGTATTCACGTGGTTGGTTTCTGATGAATTTTTGTGAGTTTAAGTTCCTGTTTGTTGAGGGATTGACTACTCTGAGTTCTTACAGTTGAAGAATGGTCGTCGACTGTAGTAAGTGTTGTATTTTTGGTGTGACCATATGTTCGGATCGTGGCTCAAAGAGTCTGGTAAGATATAAATAAAGAAGGATTTGATGTTTTAGAAGCTATGGGGTGGCACCTAGAATTGTGGTTGACGATAGAGAATGAAACAAAGGACGAAGGTTTAGAAGAAATGATTTCTTGAGTATTCCGGGTGGATGGTCGTCAATTGATCCTCAGAACTTGAGTATGGTTTGTGTGTGAAACCTATAACTTCCTGTTCTCGGTATCTGGGTTCACCGACGGGTGTTTGGCTAGCGGAGATAGGCCCTGGAAGGCCTTGCGAGATGTGATTAAGCCGGTATGTGGTAGTCGGAATGGAGGTTATAGTCTCTTTGTTCAAGAGTTAAAAGAGTGTTTCGGATCAGGTTCCTAGATAGCTTGACCTCTTGTTATGCGTTTATTAGTGGAGTGAATTGTTTTCGGTGGGAGTCGGGTTTCGAGGCTTTGGCAGGGTGTGTTAGATCTTGATTCGGTGTGTGATGGATAACAGTGGCGTTAGTGAGGACTTTACGGTGATGTTTGGCCTGAGATCCCGGGCTAAATTTCGGGGAAGAAATTCTTTTAAGGGGGGAAGAGTTGTGAGACAGTAGTAGTTGCCCGCTTGGGGCTGGGCTTCAATTAGCTTGATGAATTAGGGTGGTAGAGTGTTTGAAATCTCTCGGAGGTTGATTGTTGTGGTTGGACGTTTGATGTGGTTTTGGTCCCGTTGCGGATTATGTACGTCATGGGCCGTGTTATGTCTTGAGCCATGCTGTGTCATGAGCCGTGTGCCCTGAGATTGGGTATGGACGAGAGCATAGTGGATGGGAGCAAAGTGGACAGGAGCGTAATAATCCCTGGCCTAAAGTGTGTTAGAAAGTCTGAGCTTAGACTGTGTTTGGTAGCTAAAGTGATGCGAGATAGTTTTGTGAGTCTATGGATGGCTCTTGAGTTCTTTTCTGGTGCGTTGCTGAGTTACATCATTTGATAGAAGGTGGAAGTTGTACGGTGATGAGTATAAGGGTTGGATATGTTATTGACGGATTGATTCTATAGGGATATACACGTATGTATGGTGTATGGTAAGAATGTGAATGTGAGTGTATAAGGCTTACGGGATAGGTGATAGGTGTTGTTGGTGTGGTTAGCTTGGTTGTTTTTGGACAGCGTGTTGATAGGTAGAGATCCCTTATGAGGAAGATGACGGTGGTTTGTATTTGGGCTTAAGTTCTAGATATGGTGGTGTTATTTTACCCTCAAGGGCTAGTAAGGTGGTGGTACCGTTTAGTCTATAACTGGTAGGCAAGGTTTGTTTGCTTGTGTTGTGTGTAATGGCTTTTATGTCCAGATAGCTATGTGCTGGTGCTGCTTGTATAGTGACATAAGAGACGAGTGATTTCGAATGAGTGCTATATGTCCTCTGATAGAGGTATCGGAGCTGCGAGTTTGAAACTATAGCATGGTTTTGCCTATTTGTTTGGTTGATTCCTACCTTTTGGAAATTGAGTTAGTGTAACGTGACTCTGTAAGAAGATGTTCTAATGGTAAGGAGAGTGTGTGTGGCATTGTGCTTTGATGGATAAACGGTGGGAGTCTTATGGATGCGTGAGATGCATCGTTGGGATATAGAGTGACCAATAGTTGAAATGTTTCAGTGAAGATCCTAGTATGAGGAGCTGGTGCGACGAGGAATATTCTCATTATGTATGGTGACTCTGGGAGGTAGCGGCATGGAGTGAGAGTCTAGAGTTGACTTGTGGTTTTCCTAGCGGCAAAAATGTTATGTGGTTGATTGACCAATGTGATTATTTTCCTTGAGGGGAATAAAGCTTGGGGATCGTAGGAGTGTGGGATTGTTTGCCTGTGGTTCCTTGAAGGGCCTGTTTATTCTTCCCTGCGAGCTCGAGTGTTTAGACATGTTGCTTGATTTATACGAATTGTCAATAGCTTTGATTCTTGTTGGGAGAAATCTCAAGGGATTTCAATCATTGAATTGTATATGTGGTGAGATTGTCGAGTATTTGTTTTGTGGAATTCCTACGAGAATGCAGATCCGTAGTTTTGCTGTTTTTTTCGTAATCAGGAGAATATGTTTGGAGATCGTGCTGGGTGCATGGGGATTTAAAGAACCACGGAAGGGTTCGATAAAATGGTTGGCTTTATGCTAAGACGGTGTTTCCGGGATGTGATATGCTTGGAGGATGATTGTGTTCAACCTTGGGTTTAAAAGTTGATACGTTGTCTGCCAAAGGCAAAGAAGTATAGAGTAATCAGGTTTAGTAATGTACTGTGTGTTTCGGATGGCGTAGAGCGATAAATGAGAAATCAGGTGTTATGGTGTCGGTGACAGATGTGTACCCGAGGAGTGGAAGTGTGAAAGGCGTCTGCATGCTTGTGGGAGTCATTGGTGACTTTGGATGAAGTGTCGCAGGATTGGGTTTCTTTAGTCTGGTGCCGTACGCTTTCTATGTGAATTATTTGCACACTGGGCTCGAGGCATTGATTTGACTAATGAGAGTTAGGATAATGAAGCACAACCTTGTGAAGAGAGGACTTGGCATAACGGGATGTGTTGTACGAGGTATGAGGATTAATGGAGTTCGCATGTGTGTGAATGAGATTTGAGAGTTGAAGGCATACTGCAGCAGATGATCTGGATTTCATGATCAGGATTGTGGGTTTATTTTTGATCTGGCTATTTTGGGGAGATGGAAGTAGTTGTGGAATAGTATCTGTGTTGTGATCCGTAAGTTGTGCCTGGGGAATAGGTACCATTGCGATCAGGTGATTGGAGGACTGGCTTCCTCATGGGTTTTCCTAATAGGGATTGTTTACTTTACCGTATGAATGAGATGTGTGGGATTGTGTTTCCTGTGAGATTGGGTTAGTAGAACAGGAAGGTTTATATTTGCGGACAAGAGGGTCAGGATTGAAGCATAGAGTCCTTCTGCAGGGAATGATTGAGAATTGATAACCGTTGTGTGCAGTATCTTCTGAGTGGTGTGGGATGTGATGGTACTTTTAGTTCTCAGTGGAATGGGAAGTTTGTTGGAACCCTACGGTGGGGGTATTCACGTGCTAGGTTTCTGATGAATTTTTGTGAGCTTATCTTTGTGTTTGTTGAGGGCTTGAACTACTCTGAGTTCTTACAGTTGAAGAATGGTCGTCGACTGTAGTAAGTTTTGTATTTTGAGGGTAACCATATGTTCGGATCGTGGCTAAAAGAGTCTGGTTAGATATAAATAAAGAAGGATTTGATGTTTTAAATAAATATAGAAGGATTCGGTGAAATAAAGGACGAAGGTTTAGAATAAATGCTTTCTTGAGTATTCCGGGTGGATGGTCCTCAATTGATCCTCAGAACTTGAGTAAGGTTTGCGTGTGAAACCTATAACTTCCTGTTATCGATATCTGGGTTCACCGACGGGTGTTTGACTAGCAGGGATAGTCCTTGGAAAGCTTTGCGAGATGTGATTAAGCCGGTATGTGGTAGTCGTAATGGAGGTGATAGTCTCTTTGTTCAAGAGTAAAAAGAGTGTTTGGGATCAGGTTCCGAGACAACTTGACCTCGTGTTATGCGTTTGTAAGTGGAGTGAATTGTTTTCCGTGGGAGTCGTGTATCGAGGCTTTGGCAGGGTTTGTTAGATCTTGATTCGGTGTTTGATGGATAACAGTGGCTTTAGTGAGGACTTTGAGGGGATGTTTGGCCTGAGATCCCATGCTAAATTTCAGGGAAGAAATTCTTTTAAGGGGGGAAGAGTTGTGAGACTGTAGTAGTTGCCCGCTGGGGGTTGGGCTTCCATTAGCTTGATGAATGAGTGTGGTATGGTGTTTGAAACCTCTCGGAGGTTGAATGTTGTGGTTGGACATTTAATGTGCTTTTGGGCTCGTTGTGGATTATGTACGTCAGGGGCCTTGCTATGTCTTGAGCCATGCTGTGTCATGAGCCGTGTGCCCTGAGATTGGGTATGGACGAGAGCATAGTGGATGGGAGCAAAGTGGACAGGAGCGTAATAATCCCTGGCCTAAAGTGTGTTAGAAAGTCTGAGCTTAGACTGTGTTTGGTAGCTAAAGTGATGCGAGATAGTTTTGTGAGTCTATGGATGGCTCTTAAGTTCCTTTCTGGTGCGTTGCTGAGTTACATCATTTGAGAGAAGGTGGAAGTTGTACGGCGATGAGTATAAGGGTTGGATATGTTATCGACGGATTGATTCTCGAGCAATATACACGTATGTATGGTGTATGGTAGGGATGTGAAAGTGAGTGTATAAGGCTTACGGGATAGGTGATGGGTGTTGTTGGGGTGGTTAGCTTGGTTGTTTTTGGACAACGTGTTGATAGGTAGAGATCCCTTAAGAGGAAGATGACGGTGGTTTGTATTTGGGCTTAAGTTCTAGATATGGTGGTGTTATTTTACCCTCAGGGGCAACTAAGGTGGTGGTACCATTTAGTCTAGAACTGGTAGGCAAGGTTTGTTTGCTTCTGTTGTGTGTAATGGCTTTTATGTCAAGATAGCAACGTGCTGGTGGTGCTTGTATAGTGACATAAGAGACCAGTGATTTCGAATGAGTGCTATATGTCCTCTGATGGAGGTATCGGAGCTACGAGTTTGAAACTATAGCATGGTTTTGCCTATTTGTTTGGTTGATACCTACCTTTTGGAAATAGAGTTAGTGTAACGTGACTCTGTGAGAAGATGTTCTAAAGGTAAGGGGAGTGTGTGTGGCGTTGTGCTTTGATGGATTAACGGTGGGAGTCTTATGGATGCGTGAGATGCATCGTTGGGATATAGAGTGACCAATAGTTGAAATGTTTGAGTGAAGATCCTAGTATGAGGATCTGGTGCGACGAGGAATATTCTCATTATGTATGGTGACTCTGGGAGGTAGTGGCATGGAGTGAGAGTCTAGAGTTGACTTGTGGTTTTCCTAGCTGCAAAAATGTTTTGTGGTTGATTGACGAGTGTGAGTATTTTCCTTGAGGGGAATAAAGCATGGGGATTGTAGGAGTGTGGGTTTGTTTGCCTGTGGTTCCTTGAAGAGCCTGTTTATTCTACCCTGCGAACTCGAGTGTTTAGACATGTTGCATGATTTATACGAAAGCCGATAGCTTTGATTCTCGTTCAAAGAAATCCCAAGGGATTTCAATGATTGAATTGTATATGTGGTGAGATTCTTGAGTATTAGTTTTGTGGAATTCCTACGAGAATGCAGATCCGTAGTTTGGTTGTTATCTTCGTAATCAGGAGATTATGTTTGGAGATCGAGCTGGGTGCATGGGGAATGAAAGAACCATGGAAGGGTTCGATAAAGTGGATGGCTTGATGCTAAGACGGTGTTTCCTGGATGTGATATGTTTGGAGGATGATTGTGTTCGACCTTGGGTTTAAAAGTAGATACGTTGTCTGCCCAAGAGAAAGAAGTATAGAGTAATAAGGATTAGTAATGTACTATGTGGTTCGGATGGCCTAGAGCGATAAATGTGAAATCTAATGTTAAGGTGTCGGTGACAGATGTGTACCCGAGGAGTGGAAGTGTGGGAGGCGTCTGCATGGTTGTGGGAGTCATTGGTGACTTTGGATGGATGGTCTCAGGATTGGGTTTCTTTAGTCTGGTGTCGTATGCATTCTATGTGAATTGTTTTGACACTGGGCTCAAGGCTGTGATTTGACTAATGGGAGTTAGGATAATGAAGCACAACCTTGTGAAGTGAGGTCTTGGCATAAGGGGATGTGTTTTACGAGGTATGAGGATTAATGGAGTTTGCATGTGTCTGAAGGAGATTTGAGAGTTGAAGGCTTCGTGTAGCAGATGATCTGTATATCATGATCAAGATTGTGGGTTGATTTTTTATCTGGCTATTTTGGGAAGATGGAAGTAGTTGTGGATTAATATCTGTGTTGTGATCCGTAAGTTGTGCATGGGGCCTAGGTACCAATGACATCGGGTGATTGGAGGACTGGGTTCCTCATAGGTTTTCTTAATAGGGCTTGTTTACTTTACCGTATGAATGTGATGTGTGGGATTGTGTTCCCTGTGAGATTGGGTTAGTAGAACAGGAAGGTTTATCTTTGTGGACAAGAGGGTCAGGATTGAAGCATAGAGTCCTTCTGTAGGGAACGATTGAGAATTGATAACTGTTGTGCGCAGTATGTTCTGAGTGGTGTGTGACGTGATGGTACTTTTAGTTCTCAGTGGAATGTGAATTTTTTTGGAACCTTACGGTCGGGGTATTCACGTGGTAGGTTTCTGATGAATTTTTGTGAGTTTAACTTTGTGTTTGTTGAGGGCTTGAACTACTCTGAGTTCTTACAGTTGAAGAATAGTCATCGACTACAGTAACTGTTGTGTTTTGGGTGTAACCATATGTTCGGATCGTGGCTCGAAAAGTCTGGTAAGATATAAATCAATAAGGATTAGATGTTTTAGAAGCTATGGGGTGGCACATAGAATTGTGGTTGACGATAGAGATTGAAATAAAGGACGAAGGTTTAATAGAAATGCTTTCTAGAGTATTCCGGGTGGATGGTGGTCAATTGAGCCTCAGAACTTGAGTATGGTTTGCGTGTGAAACCTATAACTTACTGTTATCGGTATCTGGGTTCACCGACAAGTGTTTGACTAGTGGAGACAGTCCCTGGAAAGCCTTGCGAGATGTGAGTAAGCCGGTATGTAGAAGTCGGAATGGAGGTGATTGTCACTATGTTCAAGAGTTAAAAGAGTGTTTGGATTCAGGTTCCTAGAAAGCTTGACCTCGTGTTATGCGTTTGTTAGTGGAGTGGATTGTTTTCGGTGGGATTCGTGTATCGAGGCTTTGGCGTGGTGCGTTAGATCTTGATCTGGTGTTTGATGGATAACAGTGGCGTCAGAGAGGACTTTACGGTGATGTTTGGCTTGAGATCCCGTGCAAAATTTCGGGGTCGAAATTCTTTTAAGGGGGGAAGAGTTGTGAGACTGTAGTTGTTGCCTGCTGGGGGTTGGGCTTCCATTAGCTTGATGAATGAGTGTGGTAGGGTGTCTGAAACCTCTCGGCAGTTGATTGTTGTGGTTGGACATTTGATGTGGTTTTCAGCGCGTTGTGGATTATGTACATCTTGGGCCGTGCTATGCCTTGTGCCATGCTGTGTCATGAGCCGTGTGCCCTGAGATTGGGTATGGACGGGAGCATAGTGGATGGGAGCGTAATAATCCCTGCCCTAAGGTGTGTTAGATCGTCTGAGCTTAAACTGTGTTTGGTAGCTAAAGTGATGCCAGATAGTTTTGAGAGTCTATGGATGGCCCCTTGAGTTCTTTTCTGGTGCGTCGCTGAGTTACATCATTTGATAGAAGTTGGAAGTTGTATGGTGATGAGTATATGAGTTCGACAGATTGATTCTCGAGCAATATACACGTATGTATGGCGTATGGTAAGAATGTTAATTTGAGTATATAAGGCTTATGGGATAGGTGATAGGTGTTGTTGGAGTGGTTAGCTTGGTTATTTTCGGACAGCGTGCTTATAGGTAGAGATCCCTTATGAGGAAGATGACGGTAGTTTGTATTTGGGCTTAAGTTCTAGATGTGGTGGTGTTATTTTACCCTCAGGGGCAAGTAAGGTGGTGGTACCGTTTAGTCTTGAATTGGTAGGCGAGGTTTGTTTGCTTGTGTGGTGTGTAATGGCTTTTATGTCCAGATAGCTATGTGCTGGTGGTGCTTGTATAGTGACATAAGAGACGAGTGATTTCGAATGAGTGCTATATGTCCTCTGATAGAGGTACTGGAGCTGCGAGTTTGAAACTATAGCATGGGTTTGCCTACTTGTTCGGTTGATACCTACCTTTTGGAAATTGAGTTAGTGTAACCTGACTCTGTAAGAAGATGTTTTAAAGGTAAGGCGAGTGCGTGTGGCATTGTGCTTTGTTGGATAAACGGTGGAAGTCTTATGGGTGCGTGAGAAGCATCATTGGGATATAGAGTGACCAATAGTTGAAATGTTTGAGTGAAGATCCTAGTATGAGGATCTGGTGCGACGAGGAATATTCTCATTATGTATGGTGACTCTGGGAGGAAGGGGCATGGAGTGAGTGTCTAGAGTTGACTTGTGGTTTTCCAAGCTGCAAAAATGTTATGTGGTTGATTGACCAGTGTGAGTATTTTCCTTGTGGGGAATAATGCATGGGGATTGTAGGAGTGTGTGTTTGTTTGCCTATGGTTCCTTGAAGGGCCTGTTTATTCTACCATGCGAACTCGAGTGTTTAGACATGTTGCTTTATTTATACGAAATGTCGATAGCTTTGATTCTCATTGAGAGAAATCCCAAGGGATTTCAATGATTGAATTGTATACGTGGTGAGATTCTCGAGGATTAGTTTTGTGGAATTCCTACGAGAATGTAGATCCGTAGTTTGGTTGTTATCTTCGTAATCAGGAGATTATGTTTGGAGATCGTGCTGGGTGCATGGGGAATGAAAGAACCATATAAGGGTTCGATAAAGCTGTTGGCTTGATGCTAAGACGGTGTTTCCAGGATGTGATTTGTTTGGAGGATGATTGTGTTCGACCTTGGGATTAAAAGTAGATACGTTGTCTGCCCAAGAGAAAGAAGTATAAAGTAATAAGGTTTAGTAATGCACTGTGTTGTTCGGATGGCCTAGAGCGATAAATGAGAAATCTGGTGTTAAGGTGTCGGTGACAGATGTGTACCCAGGGAGTGGAAGTGTGGGAGGCGACTTCATGGCTGTGGGAGTCATTGGTGACTTTGGATGGAAGGTCTCGGTATTGGATTTCTTTAGTCTGGTGCCGCACGCTTTCTATGTGAATTGTTTGGACACTGGGCTCGAGGCAGTGATTTGACTAATGGGAGTTGAGATAATGAAGCACAACCTTGTGAAGTGAGGTCTTGGCATAATGGGATGTGTTGTACGAGGTATGAGGATTAATGGAGGTCGCGTGTGTGTGAATGAGATTTGAGAGTTCAAGTCTTAGTGTAGCAGATGATCTGTATATCTTGATCAGGATTGTGGGTGGATTTTTGATCTGGCTATTTTGGGGAGATGGAAGTAGTTGTGGAATAGTATCTTTGTTATGATCCGTAAGTTGTGCCTGGGGAATAGGTACCGTTGAGATCAAGTGATTAGAGGACTGGATTCCACATGGGTTTTCCTCATAGGTCTTGTTTACTTTACCGTATGAATGAAATGTGTGGAATTGTGTTCCCTGTGAGATTGGGTTAGTACAACAGCAAGGTTTATCTTTGTGGACAAGAGGGTCAGTATTGAAGCGTAGAGTCCTTCTGTAGGGTCCGATATAGAATTGATAACCGTTGTGCGCAGTATGTTCTGAGTGGTGTGAGATGTGATGGTACTTTTAGTTCTCAGTGGAATGGGAAGTTTGTTGGAACCTTACGGTTGAGGTATTCACGTGGTAGGTTTCTGATGAATTTTTGTGAGTTTAAGTTTGTGTTTGTTGAGAACTTGAACTACTGCGAGTTCTTACAGTTGAAGATTGGTCGTCGACTGTAGTTAGTGTTTTGTTTTGGGTGTAACCATATGTTCGGATCGTGGCTCAATGTCACACCTAAACTCCCGGTTACGTGAAACGCCCATAAATCACCAAACATACACCAAACCTGAGAATATACTCTCAAATAATACCATACGTGCATTGTATATAAACACCAAACCGCAACATTTCACTGCACCAACGCCCGAAAAACATGTTATAACATACATATAACAAAAGAATAAAAAGGGAAGACTATAGCTCCTTCACCTCTCCAGCGCCTCCTGATCAACCTGCGTGACCGGTACCTAAAGAAAAGAAAAATCCCACTCCGTGAGCCAATGCTCAGCAGATTCTAAACAACACATGCAGTATGAGCTAAACATGCTCGATAAACGAAGTGTAGTTTTCGATTCTCTTTCAAGCCATTTAAAAAAATATTTGAAAATCATTTTAGATCACGACTCCCCAAAGCCAGAAAATCATTTTAGATCACGACTCACAAGAGCCAGAAAATCATTTTCACATGCAAGGGAAAGCGAGGATAAAATCTATTTTTTGACTCATCAGAGCCCTGAAAACGATTCGAGTATTACGACTCTGACAGGCCGTTGATGCAGTATTTCGACACCCGTAGGCTGATAATACAGTTTTTAGAAAATTGGTTTATCCGTCCCAAAATGCAATACCTGCAATCCATGAACATGTGCCTCTTCAGGACCTCGTTTCAGCCTTCAGATATCGCACACTCACCCACACCTGCGCCTCATCAGGATCTCGTTTCAATCCGTCAGATATCGCACACCACGCACGCAACGCATGCAACACATATCTTCACGAACATTCACCGTAGGACCACAGCCCCAACTAATGCATCTTCTCGGACTTTCACCGAAGGACCGCAGCCCCAAATACACCAGCTTTCGCAGCCTACCTCATACACCGGCTTTCGCAGCCTACCTCATAAACCCACACACGCACACGTGCATCATCAACCAGGATTTACATCTACTGGATCACAGATTCATCTAATCCATTTCATACACATATGCAAACCTAAACCCGGAATCAAAGCATATAACCATGTATCAACACGACGTTCCACAAACCACGTCACATGCCTATAAAACTCTAAGTTTTAACGCATAAACCACGTTACACATAACGATTGATATCACAACCACGTAATCCACTTACGCATTCCGTACATAAATAAACAGTTATAAATATGCACATAACCATATAAAACCACATCAGGAGATAACCCACACGACCACCACTGACCCAAACACTCCCAAGAGGGCCATCACAGACCCACGACGCTCACCTGCGCCAACACAAATCCAACATTAAACAATGCACCTAATCGTGCATCCACAAGCTGCATCTACTATGCACATCAGCCACGAGGACGACACTCAAACGCACACACGAGGCCACGACACGACCCCCGAAACTACCACACAGGTTTAGTTAATCAAGTAATTCCCATAAATTAATCAATTGAATACCATAGGACACCAATCGGAAACCAAGGAATCAACCCAAAACCAAAAAACCGACAACCCACAGGTTTAGTCGACCGAACCCCACCTTCAGTCGACCGAACACCCTAAAGGAAAACCACAAAATGCCAAAACACAGTTCAGTCGACTGAACCCCACCTTCCAGTCGACCGAACTCAAGATCCAAACTTCGGTCGATCGAAACCCAAGGTTCAGTCGACTGAACCACAGCAGAAACCGTTTTTAAGCTACAAGTTTCTACACCCAAACGTCGATTCGAAGCCTCCGAACTCCAAACCAACATCTGAGAATACCTACACGCAAAGGCCTAACACCGAAACCTCAAAAGAAACCCCCGATACCCGATTTCATCCACCGAAATCGCCGAAACAAGGTTTTAAACCCAAAAACCCAACTTTGAAACAAACGTAGATCTACAGCAATCTACCCGTTGAAAACACCCACGTTTACCCATAGCACCCTTATACAGCAGTAGGGTCTAGAATTCTATCTCGGTGAGTTCAAAACTCGACACCTCGAACCACGTGCAAAATCGAGCTTAGGCAGAATTAAAATCTGACAGGATAGTTGCGTAGCCCACGATGCCAAAAGCAAGGATCCGCTGTTGGATCGTTGAAAATCGATCCCCGGGCCCCCAAGAACTTAGAGAGAAGGCAGAGAGAAAACGAAAAACTTACTGGAGAAGTTTTAGAAAATATTTTTATGAAAATATTTAACTCGAGATATTTATAGGTCTCCAAAATATCTTTTTTTTTAATTTTCGAAATTCACGCCACAATGGCCCACGGCCCAGGGACCCAACCCCGCATGCATATCTAAGTCCAATCGTGCATCAAAAGCATTAAAAACATGCAGCAACGAAAAGACATAACGCGCGTCCGAAAATGCCAAAAAAGGAAAACGGGTCAAGGTCTCACAACTCTAACCCCTTAAAGGAATTTTGCCCCCGAAATTCCACTCAAGGTTAAAACAACATACCGTCGATCACAATCGACACGGCATACGAGACGGTCAGCCAAACCATTCCTAGGATATAGTCAAAACAAGGTCAGGCATCCTAGACAATGGCCAACTATCTCAAGGACTCGAGATCTACAATACTCCCAACCTCACATCCTCACCAACCACTGCCTCAACACAGCACACCCTCCACGGGATCCATAACCAACCCCAAACAGATGCAATGGTGAATTGGCACAAAGCCTGCATACTCAGAAAGTACCTCTGCTCGCTGAAGGCATATCAGCGTCCTCCGGCACGACCGGTGCCCTAGATGAACTACGAGCTGCAAGAGAGTACACTCGAGGCAACCCCATTCTATCCTGTCTGCCATAACTCGGCGCTGTCGGCTGCTGCACTGATTGAACTGATGTGCTCCCACCTACCATCCGGGAAGTCTATACTGCGGAGAGCTGCTGTTGACCCTGCACATAAGAACCCACTGGTGTGTCCTCCCTGCTCAGCGCACTACCTCTCCGGGGATAATTCCTACGAATATGTCCGGACTGTCCACACTCATAACAAACTGATGGTTCCCTCCCCTGTGGTTGCACTGGAGCCAAACTCTGGGATGGTTTCAGCTGTAAACAATCCGCCGCACGATGCCCCGGCAATCTACATTGAGAATAGGTCAACTGCCTCTACTCTGGCCTCCCTGACGAAGCCACAGATGGTGATGGTGCTAAAAACTACTGTGGTCCAGATGGATAAAAACTAGGGCCAGAGGACTTCTGCCTCTTGTTGGAGCATCCAACTGTCTGTACCTCCACTCCACCTTATGATGTCCTGCCCTCCCTCGAAGCTCGAGTCTCAGCCGAAGCATTCTTAACCCACGCCGCCGCCTCCACCAACTGTCTGAACACACGATATCCCATCACAGCCACTCGCTCCTTGATCGCCGGCCTCAAGCCCCGCTCGAACCTCATCGAAAGCAACTCATTTGTGCACTCCACCTCTAGTGCAAATCGAGATGAGCTCGTAAACCTGGCCTCGTATTGCATGATGTCCATGGGCCCATGGGTAAGAGAATAGAACCCCTCCCTGCATAAGTCCCTCCTCGAAGCTGGAAAATATCTCTCCAGCAAGACTCATCTAAAAGCTACCCATGTGGCCCCCACTGTAGTCCTGGCATATCTCCACCACTGATGAGCATCGCCTCTCAGCTGAAAGGTGGCAAAAGAAACTCGCAACTCATCCTCCACAATCTGTAATGTGTCTAGGATCCAAGTCGTCAACTTCAACCACTCTGTTGCCATAAGACGATCAGGATCTCCTGAAATGGTAGGCGGATCCATGCGCTAGAACTCCCGCATCGCAACTGTAGCCCTCGCCTCAGGCACCCTCTCCCTAACAGGCTCACCCCTAGCAACCAGCTACTGGATAGAACCAACCAGCACAGGCAACAACTCTGTTGGGTCCATCGGTCCCTGGGGAACATTAGCATCCCCAGAATTAGGGATAGGAATATCCCCTTGGCCAGCACGGCCACGACCTCGACCACGGCCTCGCCCTCTCCTCGCCGACATCACGTCTATATGAAAGGAAAACAATATATAAGACGCATGACACAGCATGAACATAAATGCTAAACACTAAGCATGCTATCACATAGCCACATAGGTTCATGCTAAACAACTCCACATATACCGAGAACCCACAAGAGTGACACGTCAATCTGGATAACCTACTCAGATTCCCTGCTAGAAATCACGTCAGCTAAACGCGTTTCTAACTTGGCTCCTAAGTTTGTTAATCCAAACGCCCAAAGGCAAGACTATCACTCCTAAGATTCAACCCCAATGCTCACATATACACATCTTTCACATATCTAACATGCTGACACGATCATGTTATTAAAGCGTGTAAACACATGCAATCAAGCACACGAAATCAACCTCACATGGTGATGCAACCTCTTCCCACGGCTTATAGGTATTCGAACCCAGAGCTCTGATACCAAGTTGTCACGCCCTAAACTTCGGGCCACGTGAAACGCCCATAAACAACCAAACATACACCCAACCCGAGAATATACTCTCAAATAAAACCATACATGCATTGTATATAAACGCCAAACGAAAACATTAAACGACACCAACGCCCGAAAAACATGTTATAACATACATATAACAAAAGACCAAAAAGGGAAGACTACAGCTCTTTCACCTCTCCAACACCTCCTGATCAGCCTGCGTGACCGGTACCTGAAAAAAAGCAAAATCCCATATCGTGAGCCAAAGCTCAGCAGATTCTAAACAGCACATGCAGTATAATCCAAACATGCTCGATAAACAAAGTGCAGTTTTCGACTCTCTTTCAAGCCATTAAAAAAAATTTGAAAATCATTTTAGATCACGACTCACCCGAGCCAGAAAACTATTTTAGATCACAACTCACCAGAGCCAGAAAACTATTTTCACATGCAAGGGAAAGCGAGGATAAAAATCATTTTTCGACTCATTAGAGCCCTGAAAATGATTCTAGTATTACGACTCCCGCAGGCCGTTGATACAGTATTTCAACTCCCGTAGACCGATAATACAGTTTTTAGAAAATTGGTCTATAAGTCCCAAAATGTAATACATGCAATCCATGAACACATGCCTCTTCAAAACCTCGTTTCAGCCTTCAGATATCGCACACACACCCACACACGTGCCTCATCAGGATCTCGTTTCAACCCGTCAGTTATCGCACACCACGCACGCAACCCATGCAACACATATCTTCACGAACTTTCACCGTAGGACCGCAGCCCAAACTAATGCATCTTCTCAAACTTTCACCAAAGGACCGCAGCCCCAAATACACCAGCTTTTGCAGCCTACCTCATACACCGACTTTCGCAGCCTACCTCGTACACCCACACACGCACACGTGCATCATCATTCATGATTTACATCTACTGGATTACGGATTCATCTAATCCATTTCATACACATGCAAACCTAAATCAAGAATTAAAGCATATAACCATGTATCACGCACCTAACCCTCGTCAACACAAACCTAACATCAAACCACGCACCTAACCGTGCTTCCACAAGCCGCATCTACCACGCACATTAGTCACGAGGGCGACACTCAAACGCACAGCCGAGGCCACGACACGACCCCCAAAACTACCACACAACCAACTGAGCCCCAAAAGGAAACCACAGGTATTTAAATCAAGTAATTCTCATAAATTAATCAATTGAATACCATAGGACTCCAATCGAAAACCAAGGAATCAATCAATAATCACAAACCAACAACCCACAAGTTCAGTCGACCGAACCCCACCTCCAGTAAATCGAACACCCTATTGAAAAACCACAAAACGCCAAAACACACAGTTCAGTCAAATGAACCCCACCGTCCAGTAGACCAAACTCAAGATCCAAACTTCGGACGACCAAACCCCATGGTTCAGTCGTCCGAACCACAGTGGAAACCATTTTCAAGCTATGGGTTTCTACACTCAAACCCCGATTCGAAGCCTCCGAACTCCAAACCAACATCCGAGAATACCCACACGCATAGGCCTAATACCGAGACCACAAAAGAAACCCCCGACACCCGATTTCATCCACCGAAATTGCCGAAACAAGGCTTTAAACCCAAAAATACAACTTTGAAACAAACGTAGATCTACAGCAATCTACCCATTAAAAACACCCACGTTTACCCATAGCACCCATATACAGCAATAGGGTCTAGAATCCTACATCGGTGAGTTCAAAACTCGATGCCTCAAACCACGTGCAAAACTAAGCATCGCCGGAATTGAAATCTGACTGGATGATTGCGTAGCCTACGTTGCCAAAAGCAAGGATCCACTGTTAGATCATTAAAAATCGAGCCCCGGGCCCCCAAGAACTTAGAGAGAAGGCAGAGAGAAATCAAGAAACTTACTAGAGAAGTTTTAGAAAATATCTTTATGAAAATATCAAACTCCAGATATTTATAGGTCTCCAAAATAATTTTTTTTTAATTTTCAAAATTCCCGCCACAACAGCCCACGGCCCCAGAAACCTACCCCGCATGCATATCTAAGCTTGATCATGCATTAAAAATATGTTGGAACGAAAACACATAATGCGCGTCCGAAAAGGCCAAAAAAGAAAAACGGGTTAGGGTCTCACACTCCAAGACTCTTGTAAGATATAAATCAACAATGATTTGATGTTTTAGAAGCTATGGGGTGGCACCCAGAATTTTGGTTGACGATAGAGAACGAAAAAAGGACAAACATTTAGAAGAAATGCTTTCTTGAGTATTCCGGGTGGATGGTCGTCAATTGATCCTCAGAACTTGAGTAAGGTTTGTGTGTGAAACCTATAACTTCTCGTTATCGGTATCTGGGTTCACCGACGGGTGTTAGAGTAGCGGAGATAGTCCCTGGAAAGCCTTGCGAGATGTCATAATAGCTTGACCTCGTGTTATGCATTTGTTAGGGAGTGGATTGTTTTCGATGAGAGTCGTGTATCGAAGCTTTGACAGGGTGCATTAGATCTTGATTTAGTGTTTAATGGATAACAGTGGCGTCAGTGAGGACTTTGCGATGATGTTTGGCTTGAGATCTCGTGCTAAATTTTGGGGACGAAATTCTTTTAAGGAGGGAAGAGTTGTGAGACTGTAGTAGTTGTCCGCTGGGGGTTGGGATTCCATTAGCTTGATGAATGAGTGTGGTACGGTGTTTGAAACCTCTCGGCAGTTGATTGTTGTGGTTGGACATTTGATGTGGTTTTAGGCGCGTTACGGATTATGTACGTCATGGGCAGTGATACGTCTTGAGCCATGCTGTGTCATGAGCTGTGTGCCCTGAGATTGGGTATGGACGGGAGCATAGTGGACGGGAGCATAGTGGACGGGAGTGTAATAATCCCTGGCCAAAGATGTGTTAGAAAGTCTGAGCTTAAACTGTGTTTGGTAGCTAAAGTGATGCCAGATAGTTTTAAGAGTCTATGGATGGCCCTTGAGTTCTTTTCTGCTGCGTCGCTGAGTTACATCATTTGATAGAAGTTGGAAGTTGTACGGTGATGAGTATAAGGGTTGGATATGTTATCGACGGATTGATTCTCGAGCAGTATACACGTATGTATGGTGTATGGTAAGAATGTGATTGTGATTGTATAAGGCTTATGGGATAGGTGATACGTGTTGTTGGTGTGGTTAGCTTGGTTGTTTCCGGACAGTGTGTTGATAGGTAGAGATCCCTTAAGAGGAAGATGGTGGTTGTTTGTATTTGGGCTTAAGTTCTAGATGTAGTGGTGTTATTTTACCCTTAGGGGCTAGTAAGGCGGTGGTACCGTTTAATCTAGAATTGTTAGGAGAGGTTTGTTTGCTTGTATTGTGTGTAGTGGCTTTTACGTCCAGATAGCTATGAGCTGGTGGTGCTTGTATAGTGACATAAGAGACGAGTGATTTCGAATGAGTGCTATATGTCCTCTAATGGAGGAATCGGAGCTGCGAGTTTGAAATTATAACATGGTTTTGCCTATTTGTTTGGTTGAAACCTACCTTTTGGAAATTGAGTTAGTGTAACGTGACTCTATATGAAGATGTTCTAAAGGTAAGGCGAGTGTGTGTAGTGTTGTGCTTTGATGGATAAACGGTGGGAGTCTTATGGATGCGTGAGATGCATCGTTGGGATATCGATTGACCAATAGTTGAAATGTTTGAGTGAAGATCCTAGTATGAGGATCTGGTGTGGCGTTATAACATGCATAAGCCCGTTATAAAAGCACATAGCTACGTATAACAACCAAGCCTAGCAAGAAGGCCAACTAAAAACCCAAACGCCTCACGGTTCATAACCCAAGACCCTTTTCTGAACGGAACCACGGGCCTAAACACTCAACACATAACAAACACCCACATCTCACCAACTCATCATCCCCGAGGATGGCATCAACACGAACACACGAGGTTACCACGCAACCCCTGAAACCACGACACAACCAACCGAACCCTAAAAGGAATCAAAATGTATTTGAATCAACTAATTCCCATAAATTAATCAATTGAATACCAAAGAACACCAATTGGAAACCAAAACCCAACCACCGAGCCATCAACACACAGCCCAGGACTTCAGTCGATCGAACCAAGCCCCCAGTCGACCGAGCACCCTACTGGAATCTCACAAAATGCCAAAGCACACGGTTCAGTCGACCGAACCCCTCGGTTTAGTCGACTGAACCCAAGATCCAAGCTTCAGTCGACTGAACCTCATGGTTCAGTCAACCAAACCTCGGCGGAACTTGATTCTGAGCTACGGGTTTCTACAACCAAATGCCAAAACAAAGTCTCTGAACACCGATCTAACACCCACAAACATCCACACGCCTAGGCCTAACATCGAGACCTCATAAGAAACACCTGATACCCGATTCCATCCACAAAAACCGACAAAAAACAAGTTTTAAGCCTAAAACCCAACTTGAAACAAACCCCGATCTACAGCAATCTAACTAGTAAAAAGTCACCTGATTACCCATAGTACCCTTATACAACATATAGGTCAAGAATCCTACCTCAGTGAGTTCAAAACTCGACGCCTCAAACCACGTACAAAATCGAGCTTCGTCGGAATCAAATTCCGACCAGATGGTTGTGTTGCCCACCGTGCCGAAGCAAGGATTCGCTGTTGGATCATTGAAAATCGAGCCCTGGGCCCCTGAGAACTTAGAGAAATGGCAGAGAGAAAACGAAAAACTTACTGGAGAAGTTTTAGAAAATATCTTTAGAAAATATCTAACTCCAGATATTTATAGGCCTCCAAAATATCATTTTTTTTTGAGTTTTCAAAATTTGTGACACAACGGCCCACGGCCCCGAGAACCTACCCTGCAAGCATATCTAAGCCTGATCTGCATCAAAAAGCAATAAAAACTTGCTTGAATGAAAACACGTAACGCGCGTCCAAAAACGCCGAAAAAAGAAAACGGGTCAGGGTCTCACACCCTAGCATGAGACATATATATGATTGAGACTTGAGTTAGGTTTTGAGGAAATTTGATGGGATGTATTAAGTTCATGGGGAATGAACAAAAATTTAGAGTTTGGGTTTTGTTATATCAAGATAAATGGTACAAAATGAACTAATGTTACAATTCTAGCTAAAGTTAAGAATGGTGGAGCCTCTTGATAAAACATGGAATTTTGGAAAAATTGGGTCTTTCATCATGGTTTTAGGAGTTTATTGTACAAAAAGGTTTTTGGTTGAATTTCTTTTACTTTATATAAATTCATGTGTCCCGAGGGAAGTTTTGGAATGGTTCTTCCTTCTTTTTAAAGGGTTTTTCTTTGCCTAAAACGTGTTGAAAAGTACATAGAATTCTTTAAATGTTGAAAATCAAATTTTAACTTGAAAAAGGACCTAGAGCAGGACAGATATATAGACCGATCGAACGGTCTATCAAGCGGTCCTTTGAGGCTCCCGGTTCTTTTGTGCAAGTAAGGGACCGATCGATCGGTCTCTTAACCGATCAATTGGTCTAGTAGTTTTCAAACCCTTTTGTGTTTTGTTTAAAGGTTTGACACTTAGGAGATTTGGAATACCCTTTTTCACTAATTAAACCCTCGGTTGGACGTATTTGAATAAAAATTTGAACTCGTTTCTCGTCTTTGTTTTAAAATTGGGTTGATTAAATGCTAGCTTTAGTGGGTTTTGGATTGTAAAGT
>JAULJZ010162990.1:0-26365 GCA_032270985.1 Heliamphora pulchella | reverse complement strand
TGATTTTATTTCTAACGTTATAGCACCTGTTAAGAAATATTTATGGAGATTTTATCATCCCATTTAATTCTAACTCCAATTTTAGGATATTTCATTATTCTATGTTTGTTTCAGCATGTTATGATAATATAATATAGCTGAAAACGAAATATTTTATATGACATATTGAATTTCGAATTTATGGTAATAAAAGATCCTAAATAAATGGGATCATATTGTATTACATTTTTAGTTAAAATCGTTTTCATTACACAGATTTTGGAAACATATTGTATTATACCATTCCATTACACAAATTTTTTGGTTACAAGTTCGGGAGCGAAACCACTTTCAGAAAATATCAAATCTTACTTATATAAAGGTCTGTGTATTATAGAAATAGCACTTCATAAAATAATCATTTTGTAAACTTATTTGCATTATAAACAATCTATTTTTGCTAGTCATATCGTGGTGTCATGTTTGCATTATAAACTCTATGTTTTGCACTTCAAATGATTTGTGAAAAGTTAAATTGTAACAATGTAGAAAAAAAAATTTAAGTCAAAAATAGAATTTATTTTATCAAAAATAAGATACTAATGAGGTTATTCTGTTTGATAAAATATAACTTTTGATGTATATGAATATGCCGACAACTTATGAGAATATGAGAAAATGGTAAGACAACTTACTTAAAAGTAAGAATATATTAACATGATAAAATAAGTAAGATTCACAGTGAGAATATGTTATAAAACAAATTGTGGTACACAGAATGAGTATATGTTCATATTTTTTCATATGCCGACAACTTGTTTAGAAGTAAGAATATGTTAATACAATAAAACAAGTTGTGATAAAAAGTAAGAATATGTTAATAGAATAAAACAAATTATGATAAACAGAATGAGTACATGTTCATATTTTCTCATATAAGTATGATTTTATATTTTCTAAAAGTGGTTTCGCTCCCGAACTTGTAATCCGAAAATCTGTATAATGGAACGATGTAATACAATATATTTTCGAAATCTGTCTAATGAAAATGGTTTTGGCTAAGAATGTAATATAATATCATCCCATCTATTTAGAATCCTTTATTACTATAAATTTGAAATTCAACATGCCATATAAAGTATTCCATTTCTAACTATATTATATTACCATAACATATTGAAACAAACATAGAATCATGAGATATCTTAAAATTGAAATTAAATGAAATGATAAAGTCTCCATAAATATTCTCTAACATGTGCTATAACGTTGAAAATAAAATTAGCTGATCATTAAATGATATCAAATTCTATTGAGAATATTTTGAGGGTATAAAAATTTCAAAAATTCTTTAAAGGATCTCGTGGGATAAACAGTTTGGAACATGTGATCTATCCTCAAATAAGTTGTCAAAATAGGACTCTAGATTAAATCACCATAAAAAATATTGTGTGATTTTAGAGCGACGGTCATTTTTCAAAAAGGAAAAAAAAACATCACAAAAGAAATGAGAGTTAAATGTATAAATTTTGAAGGAAAAATACTTTGAAAATAGTCCTATATGATTATCAGATGCATATCAAATAAATGTGAGTAGTATCTTGAATTATTTTTTAGTTTCAGATATATTTTGGATATGAATAGAATACCTAGAGATATACATATGATATATGAGAAAGAGTAGAAACTGATAAACGAAATCAAAGAAATAAAAGTCACATTAATCCTTTGTTTACATCACTTCCTTATTTTATACTCTTCATCTTTTTTATATTAGTGGCACCTCTATTAATCTTTCTCATTAATCAATTAATACAACAACTAATCTCATTTTTAACTTCCTAACTAATTCAGTTCTAACTAATGTAATCTAATACAAGTGTCATTAATTGTATTGCTCATACCCCTAATCAAACCCATGGGTGGTAAAACCATGAGTTTGGAATGTAGACGAGAAAATCAAGTAGAAGAGAGACTCTTAGTTAGAACGTCTTTTACTTGATCTTTAGAAGATATAAACTTGACGAGAAGATCCATGTTGACGACCTTTTTCCGAACAAAATTGTAATTAATTTCAATGTGTTTTATTCATGCATGAAAGACGGGATTAGATGACAAAGAAAGTGCTAAAACATTGTGGCATCACAGGACAAGTACGGTGGAAATAAAAACTTGAAGAGCCTTAAGAAGCATACGAAACCAATATAAGTCAGCAGCAACTTCTGCTAAGGATCTATATTCAACCTCCGTGGAGGACTTTGATATTATGAATTGCTTTTTGGAAGACCATGTAATGGAATTGGATCCAAGAAACAAACAAATACCCAATGTGGACCTTCGAATGAGGGGATCTCTAGCCCAATCAGCATCACAATAGGCGGATAGATTAAGGGAGCTATGATGTTACCAAATGTCATGGTTGATTGTACATTTTAGGTAACGTAATATTCTTTTTATAGAAGCAAGATGTAAGTCTGTAGGTGAATGCAGTAACTGACAAACTCTATTGACTGAAAAAGCTATGACAGGACGACCAAATGTAATATACTATAGAGCACCAGCAAGGCTTCGATAAAGAGTAGGATCAAAAATATGTAAACCTCCTTGTTTATGTAATCTTGATGATGGAGAGGAAGGTGTGACATGGTTTACAATCTTTCATATTTTACTTCACTAGTCTATCATGAATGTATTTAGCTTAGTTGAAAAATAACCCTTATGCCGAATTATGTATTTCGAGGCCAAGGAAATATGTATGATGGCCCAAGTTTTTAAGTTCAGAAATAGCACTCAAGTCATTGATAAGAGTGGAAATGAGGAAAGAATTGGAGCCAATAAAAATAATGTCGTCAACATATAACAAATGAATTGTGATCGAGGAACCTGTTTGGAGAGTGAAAAAGGATGAATTGACAAGGAATGCAACAAAGTTAATAGAGAGCAGATGCGATGTGAATCATTCAAACCAAGCACGAGGTGCATGTTTGAGACCATAAAGTGATCTGTGAAAACGACAAACATGATTGGGATATCGAGAGTCAATGAAGCTAGAACGTTGACTCATGTAGACTTCCTTTTGAGGTAGCCATGTAAAAAAACATTGTTTACATCAAGTTATCGAAGAAGCTAATGAAAATGAGAGGCAAGAGCAAGAACTAAATGTATAGTGGCAACTTTGGCTACAAGACTAAAGATTTCATCATAATCTAAGCTAGGCTGTTGATGAAATCTTTTAGCTACTAAGCATGCTTTATGATGAGCGAGAGTTCCATCAACATGATATTTTAAACGACAAACCCATTTACAACCCACAATGTTTTTATCTGGGGAAAGAGGTACTAAGGACCAAGTACCTCGACATTGGAGAGCTGTGAACTCATCAGCCATGGCTTTCTGCTAGGCTATAGATGTTTCTGGACATGCATAAGAAGTGGGTTATGTTGCTACAATCTGTGAAGAGGGTGGAATAGAAGCTGTGGTGGACATTGAATGAAGGCAATATTTGGAGTTGAGGAGTTTTGACTTGTTGCATGTTTTCATACAGTGTGTGTTGAGACTATTAGTGGATGGAAAGGGTAGGAGTTGTATCTAGATTAAGGAAACAGGCTAAGTAGTAACAACTACAATTAATGGAGGTGGAGAAGTAGAAATACCAGGATGAGAGATATTGTCTACAGTTGAGAGAAGAAAGGACGCACTGCTTAAGATTGAGGAAAGAGAAGAAGCAGTGC
Source organism: Heliamphora pulchella (assembly GCA_032270985.1). Taxonomy (NCBI): domain Eukaryota; kingdom Viridiplantae; phylum Streptophyta; class Magnoliopsida; order Ericales; family Sarraceniaceae; genus Heliamphora; species Heliamphora pulchella. Next base: position 22,655 of record JAULJZ010162990.1, on the reverse strand, counting down.
CTGAGATTGTAGGAAGAGAAGAACTGCTTGAGATTGAGGGAAAAGATGCTAAGGTAAGAGGTATATGAGAAGACACATGACCTGGTATATGACTTGAAACTGGAGTTTAATAGGTTCAGGGGAGGATTTAGGAAGAGAGGAAGAAGATTTTAGACAATTAGGTATTGTCGTTAGTAGAGGAGGTAAGGAACAACGGTCCAAATATAAGGTTGAGGAAAGCCAAGATGTTGTTGGTGTAGTGGAAGGAGATGAAGTTGTAAAGGCTATAGGTTCGAATGAAAAGGTATACTCATCGATTATAACGACTTGATATATGGATTTTGTCATTTTTAAGGTCCAAACACTTATAACCTTTGAAATTAGGAGCGTAGCCTAGAAAAACAGAAGGTATAGTATGGTCTTAAAACTTAGAGGAGGTATTATGTTTAAGAAGAGGATATCAAGTCTATCTAAAGACTTTAAGAGATATGAGATTAGGAGATTGATGATAAAGAAGTTGGAATGGAGAAGAAAATTTAAGTGAGGTAGAAGGCATGCGATTGATAAGATAAAATGAGGTAAGAAAAGCATGGGGCCAATATGAACAAGGAACAAAGGCTTTAGACATAAGGGTTAGGGATGTTTCAACAATGTGTCTAGGTTTTCTTTCGACAATTCCATTATGTTGAGGTGTGTGTGGGCAAGAAAATTAGTGGTGGATGCCATGATTTAAACAAAACATTTTAAAAGCATTACTTGTGTATATATTCACCTTTACAGTCACTGCAAAGTATTTTAATTTGTGAATAGATTTTTTTTTCAACAAACATTTTAAAATTGGTGAAAACAAAAAGTACAGATCCTTTATTTTGTATAAGAAAGATTCAAGTGTAATGAGTACAATCATCGGCCAAGGAAACATAGTATTTGAAACTATCAAAAGATGTAATTGGAGCAGGTCCCCAAACATCACTGTGAATTATTTCAATAGGGTGCTAAGAATATGAAGTTGAAAGAGAGAAAGATAGACGTGCCATCTTGGCCTTGAGACAAGGTTCATAAATGCTTCTTAAAGTAAAGTTGGAAAAGGTTATATTAGAGTCAGAGAGAGCTTGAGTAAGAGCCTCATTGTGAGGGTGGCCAAATCTGTCATGCCATAATTGATGAGGAATTCGAGCACCAAGATAGGCTGATTGTTGAAACAGTGCTAAAATAGAGGCATGAACATGGTACATGCCATTGCTACTCTAGCCTGAATAGAGGATTTTCTAGGAGTGGAGATCTTGGATATGAAATCGATTAGCATTAAAATAGCAACAACAATTATTATGAATGCATAATTGATGAACTGATAATAGATTAGAGGTGATATCAGGGATCTCGGAATATTATCAAGAATAAACGTTTGATTTAGTGTAACAAGACTCTACTACAAAACAGTTGAAATATCACGCTTTAATAGTGTGATTATAAAGTTATAATTACGCTTTTCCAAGCGTGGTGTACGTGGGTGTGTTCTAAAGTCGAGACTTTCCATCACGCTTTTTGCGGGTGATTAAAAATATATAAAAAAAGTGATTAAAAATAGAATTAGTGTGATTGTTAAAACATTAAAATCTCGATTTTGCATTATCGACCACACTTTTTGTGCGTGATAAAAACTGAAAAGTGTAGCTAAAAATAACGAAAAGCGTGATTAAAAATAACCAAAAGCGTGATTAAAAATGAAATTAATGTGATTGTTAAGTCGGTTTCACATTATCGACCACACTTTTTGTGTGTGATAAAAACTAAAAAAGTGTGATTAAAAATAACGAAAAGCATGATTGTTAAGGTTTTAACATTGCAGTATTTGCATTATCAGCCACACTTTTTACGCGTGTTAAAATTTGAAGGAGTGTGATTAAAATAATAAAAAACGTGATCTTATTTATTTAATAATGACGTGTAAAAATTGTGATCGATTATCTTATAACCATCACGGCTTAAAACTGTGATCTACCCCAGCCCCCTAACCAACACACCAGGTGCCCCTAGTGCGTGTGCCCATTGCGCACCAGCGTGCACCTAATGTTATTTCGAGTCTTTTTTCACCTATGATAGCCTTGTTAACTAATACAATTCCTCACTCACCAATTTTAGCTAGTTTCAAATCTAAGTTTCTACATATTTAGTTCTATATATCATATGCACAAAGTATAAATGTGAAACATAAAAGCCAACTATAAAAGAGCATTTCTAACATAATGAACTCCGAGTTTCAAAAATAAGACAAAAAAAAAATTACTATGACTATAATGAAAGAATTCATTAAATTTTTTAAAAAATATATTCATATAATACTCAATAATCATTTGATCAGTTGTACCAAATTACAAAAAATACCTAATAATTTGAAATTAATTTGTCATAATACAAACTGAGAGAATTCTTGCTAAAGAAAAAACAGCAATTCTAATAAATCCATCATTTGTTAAAGAAGTATTTCACACAATTTTATTAAAAAAACATACCTGCAAAAGAAGCTAGCATTTGATCTTAATATTAAATCATCATCAAAGGAACCTACATAAGATGTGCTTTTTTCTATATTATTTTTTACTATTGAGTAGTTGTGAGGTGTTATCATTCTTTTTTTGTTTTTTGTATCAACAAAAAAAAAACTCCAAAAATTTCAAAATGTTTGAAAAATTCAATATAAATCTCAAACATGCTTAATTTTTTTTTTTATATTTTTACTGTTAACAATAACTTTATATTCATAAACTCTAGTCAAAAGTGAATCCCAAATACGATCTGTAATCCTAGCAAAATTGTCTCAGTCAATCATAGGCAAACCACTACCAAGGCTAAAACCAATATGCTTAGCAAATTGCCTAATGATCTATAGGATATTTTCACAAATCAATCACAGTTTCACATACAAAATAATTATGACCAAAATTTTTAAAATCCAACTTTAGTTAAATTGCAACTTAATGAAAAAAAAAAGCATGTCACTAAGCTGAATGGCAAGTGAAATAGGTAATAGCACATGACCCAGTGATACAGATAATTACAAGCAATGTGGACATACTTGGCAGTGTCTGGCTTGTGTGCACATTAACAAAAATATAGGTGCTGTTCGATTGCATGTTATGGACACAATTTTTATTTCTTGGGAGTAAAATAAGTACATTCCTACATCTAATAGTCTATGGAATCAACCTTCAGAAATCAGATAATATGCAGGCACTCATGAGAATTTAAAAAAGCTTGCGAACCCAAAAGGAATATGAGCAAACAAGCCACTGCCAAATCCAATAACGAAAGCCACTATAATCTGTAATATATACATAAACGTGTGTCTATTACATATATGCAGTATGTACACAAATAAGCAAACCTTCAAGTGGGCGGCAACCTTGTCTTTATCAGTCAAGACACCAATGGACTCCACAATGTATTCAGCTCTAGTCCTAGCCCATGGGATCTCCTCTAGGTTCCTAACAATCCATCAACGAAATAAACTCGACGTCTTGCCAACCCAAATGTACATAAATTGATATACTTAGACATATACATCTTGTAATATCAATGGAATTCATACCTGACGCCAAAAACGGTGACTTCCTTCTCACCAAAGAGAAGGGTATTGGAATCCTTCACTTTGAGTTCATGGTGCTTCCACTAACCGTGAACACTATCATATTTGAACATGTATGTGTGCACATTTAGGTTCAAATAATTGATGCGTTCAGCTTCTGAACGTAGTAGTAGCTCTCATTTTTCTCCGCAGAAAATTCTCAACTCATGTCTACATTCATAATAGCGTATATTGCCCATAAATCGAGCATGTAATCATACAGCTAAACTTGCAAAAGACGATCGATTCAGAAACATAAACAACAAAACTGATTTTTTTCAATATATTCTCAACAACAATAAGAACCAGAGAAGTCAAAATCCTCGAAATCAAACAGAGAAAAGATCTTAATCTTCAAAATCAGAACGAGATCAGAGTTTGGTTAACGTATGTCGGTCACGGTTTAATCAGAAACACGAACCAATAAGATACTCATCATATCTCTCTCTCCAACCAGAGATTCAAAAACTGATAGATCTTGTAGAAAAAAACCAAGAAGGTAAAGATTGGAAGATAAAGAGCATATATATATATATATATATATATATATATATATATATAGAGAGAGAGAGAGAGAGAGAGAGAGAAATCATTAGAGACTTAAATACAATGAAACATCGGATAGATTTGTCATATTGTTGTTGTGTTTTCTCATCATCTGATTTCCATTCACACAGAGGAATTTGAAATAAACACAAAACTAGAAAATGAACATAAGAGAACTAAAAGATAACGAAGGAAGGAAGGAAGGTTACAGAGAGAGATCTTGATTTTTATGAAAACCCTAGGTCGCGACGGAAGAGAGGAAGCTGAAGCGAAATGCCCACAGCTTTCAGCTTACAAAGGTTAATGGCCCGATAGCTCTGCCTTAAATAAAGAATAGATGCAGAAACCCTAAATTGAACCTGAACTTGCAAATCATGGCGATGAGCCCAACAGCGTCTCTTTGCAGCGCCACTCTGGCCACCAACCGGCCAATCCTTCCAAATCCTATAACATAGATTCAGAAATTTACCATTTCAAGATCAGCCAAACTCTCTGACAAGATTCAAAACGCAAAACAAAAAAGAATAGAGAGAGTATAGAATGCCAGAACTATCGGGGGAGAGAGAAAATTGAAATTTTTAATTTTTATTTTAGTTAATTTTTAATCACATTTACAAGTAAAAAGTGTGCTAAAAAAATTAATTTATTATCACGTTTTTAATAAATGAGATAAAAAATATATATATAATCTCACTTTATTTAATAAAGTGAGATTAAAAATTTTGCTTATATTTTTTTATCAAACTTTTATAAAAAATGAGATCTTTTTAATTTTTTAAGTATGATATTTTAACATTAATGTAGCAGTGAGAGGAATTTCCATAATGAGATATGGAAAGATTAGAGCCATTACCAGTGTAGACACTATGAAGATTGAGTGTGGAAAGATCTGATGTTAGGTGATTTGTTGTTCTAGTATTGATAAGCTAAAAATTAGATTTTGGAGTAGGTGATGTCGCTACATGAGCAGTCATTGCAGCAAATTTTGATAGTGGATGCTCGCCTTGATAAGCAAAATCCATGCGGTGGTAGCAAGTCCAAGGTGCCATGACCTGGTTTGTTGTAAATTTGACGTATTAGTCTTGAATAAGATAAGGATTGGTTACCATTTTCTTAAGATCCATTGTTGAAAGGTTTGAAGTTCATGGTAGGGTGGGAATTTCAACTAGATTTGAGACTTTTGTCATGATAACTAGAGGCTCTACCTTTGTTTCGTCCCAGATATTCGTTTGAAGAAAGAGATCTGAAGTTTCCAATTGATACGGTAGTCATAGCCATTGCGTGAGCTAGATCTGAAGAATCTTTAAGTATTTGTGCATCTTTGAGCAATTGTTCCTTAACATGCAACAACACATGCAGATCTTCAAAGGATAGAGGTTCAATGCAAGTGCAGATGGTGAATTTGAAGGAGTGAAATTCTTTAGGAAGACCTTTGAGTATTATGTGAAGAAATTCTTCATCTTCTATAGTTATTGAGATAGGTGAAAGTTTATCTCTTAACTCCTTGATCCTTCAAAAATATGCATTGACAAGTAAGAACAACATATCCTCGACTCCAAAAGGAGGCAAGTACATGCCCGAACAAGCATATAATTAACAACAGTCAATTGCGGGGAGAAAAAACCTAAGCTTTTCCCTCTCCGTGATTGACTGCTGTTAATTGTATACTTATTCAGGCATGGGCTTGCCTCCCTTTGGAGTTGAGATTATGTTTTTCTTACTTGGGTTATGGATTTAATAATATTTGTTTTTTACTGATAAAAAAAAATGCATCGATGGACTCATTGCCCTTTTTGATATTATGAAGTTCGATCTTTAAATTCAGAACATTAGATTGAGAGATCGATGTGAATCGGCACGCTCTAGAATGGTCTAAGCATCTCGAGATGAAGTTTACCCAACCACAAGAGCTAAGGCATAAGGCGATAAGGTTGAATGGATCAAGGTAAGTGGAGCTTAACTGGTAATGCTCTAGGTGACAAATTGGGGATTTTCTTATGTGGTGATGTGATTTTGTTCACCTCGCAATAAAGGTTCTAACCATGGAATTGATCCATCTAATAAGTCAAGCAAAGTGTATGTTTTTAAAACCGAAGAAATTTAGTATTTACACATAATGTATACACATAATGTAGTTTGTGGAATCTAACTTCACATAAATGAGATTTGATATGTTTTGTAATAAGAAAATTGCATTGAGGTTAAATGAAGAATTGATCAAGATGGATTTGGATCATTTGCCATTGTTGAATGTATTTGGGCAAACTGGCAAGATCCTATGATTATGTTTATAATTTTAGTCAAAAAAATCTGGACGGACAAACGCCGAAATAGGTTTCAAATTAAAACTTTTGATATCGAACAATCAAAATAAAACCTAATAATACTCTCAAAGTTAGTTTTAGAATTATACATTTCGAAATCTAATTGGATAATTTAGGCTGCTGCAACAATTTTCAATCAACGATTCGCCGTGATTTTGACTTATAGTCAAATTTTCGATAGAAGCCTTTTATTGTATTCCTGAATGCTAAACATGAACAAAGAGTGGAGTTTGATCTATCGTGTTCTTCAAAACTTGTCCAGTCGCCTGTTTTTTGAATTCATAAGACATGAAAATCCTGAAGGTTATATGGAATCTCTCGCGGCTAGGTTTTATAACAGCATATAAATATATTACAACAGGAACCTGTAGAGTAAATAAAATATGGGCTTCCAATGTAATTATGAAATTATGCCTCAACCCAGAAGCAATTTCATAAAAACATAAATTATAATTCATTCCACTAAAGAATTATAATTGCACACCCAGCCTTATTCTCGAAACTATAGTATTCAAACTCCTGTTATTAAATACTTATTTATTCTCCCCATGTTAAGATTATAGATATTCCCGATTAAATTAAATTTACTAACAATTATATTTAATCGATTTCTTCGAAAATTATTTAAGACGTTCTACTTAACTTATTTGACTGCCAGATTATAAAATCCACCCGCAGAGTTTGACTCGGTCAAAACTTATAAGCTTACTTAAGTGGGTTTTGTCAATCCTGATCATTCAAGACGTGAATTCTGTTAATAATTAATATTCACCATATAATATCGTTAACCAACTCACCAGGATTATAAACCTATAAAAGATCATATCCTTTAATGAATCAAAATAACGAATATTAAATATACGTAAATAATTAATTATTTCGGGATTAAGAGTATAAGCACTCATAATAACCATAAGATATAAATTAATTTATATAATCAGTATAAAATTAATTACCCCAATGTGGTCCTATTTAATACACACAAAGTGTACTAGCACAGCGAGTTGGAACAATAAACGACGTTATTATCTGTTCCCCGTAACCAATATAGGTCTACTAAAACTGCGCACTACAGTCGTACCGATGGTTTGTTCAATTCCATCTAAACTGTGAATCAAAAACTTATATTCTACAAGAACCTTTAATCTGGTCTTCTGTGTACATGTCGAACTATACATATTGGATTAAATAGTATATAGAATAAAAGACATCCATGCACATTATCAAATAAATAATAAAATACATACATAACTCACTAAGATTTTCATAAAATAAAAAAATTAATTTTATTAAAAAAAATTAAATACTAAAATTAAAATTATAATTTTTAGTATACAACCCTAACAGAATGAACTTAAACTCTAATACCATGATAAAGAGTTGAAACTGATAAACGAAGCCTTTGAAGTAAAAGTCTCATTAATCCTCTGTTTACACCACTTTCTTATTTTATACGCTTTAGCCTTTTTACCCCAATGACACCTCTATTCATCCTCTCTCATTAATCAATTAATACAGCAATTAATCTCATTTTTTAACTTCCTAACTAATTCAGTTCTAACTAATGTATAGTTGTCATTAATTGTTTTGCTAATAATATATACATTTTGAATATGGATGGGATGTGTTTTTGGAATCATTTCATAATTTATTTTAAATTTTTTCAAAAAATAATATTTTTATTTAGTATAATGTTTTGTTTTTTGTTGTTATGAATGTACTAGAATGTTCATGTTTTTTTTCTATCTTCAATGAATTTCTTTTATAACTTGAATGTTTCAAAATAACAAAATATTGCTTTTGGTTTAAATTCACAAATAATACAATACTAAAAAGGTTTTTTATACTCGTATTTCTTAAAATATTTAAAAATTATCTATGTCATCTTTCAACCATATATCAATTTTATCTAAGTAGTCCCTCAATTATCAAGGTTGAGCCTAATTAACCAAATTTTTGAGTCTTAAAAATGTTACATTAAGTTTCAATTCAAGTGCACAGGGTAGGCCATAGAGGCATACCAAGTTGAACTTGTGAAATAGCAGGAGCAACTTTGGATAAAAGAAATGTTCTCTCACACCATGGGCCGCTTTTGAGAGAAGTATTATATTTATAATAGTATTTGATACAAGTGCATATAAGATAAATATAAATTTCAAATTTACATTTTTAAATATTTGGAACCTAAACAATCTTATCCTAACAAATCCTTCATGATTTTTTTCAATTTTTTTCTTCAAATTGCATATTTTGAAGTTAATTATGAGCTCTATTTTTCTCCAAACTCGGCTACGTGTGTAGTGAATGTAATTGCAAGGTAAAGTTCTTGTTTTGTCCTGAGTGCATATATAATATCACCATAGTGTTAATATTCTTAACCCATTTGGGTTGGTTTGATAGTCAAGACTTGCGACATATGATTCTCTTTAGGTCTTAAATTCGAAATTTTTTAACTGCTATTAATTCTTTGGTACTAGTCCATGTAGAATTTTGTCTCGACTTTAATTGGGATCTCTGCAAGTGGGCGGTGAGATTAGTCCTCTAACGACTAGTCGACGTGTACGTAAGTTAGTCCGAACACCTTGAGATATCAAAATAAAATGTTAATAATCTGTTTTTTTTCAATTGGCCCTCAAAAATTTTGTCCAATTACACTGACCTAGATAGTTGAGGTATGACTTAGACAAAATTGCTACATGAGGGCCGGCGTATAAACAATTTCCAAATAATTTAGAGAATATTGATAATAAAAAAAAACCCAAACTAAAAATTATGAAAATACGTATATTGTTTTACGAACGTATCCTAATGGTACCTATATTCCACTTTTTATTTTATTGTATTTATATCATATGGTATCCATATTTTGTATTTGTGCTTCCTAGTGTATGAACCAATTAAATTCATGGTATAATAATAATAACAATAATAATAATGATAATAATAATATATCTAAAATAATAACCAACACCTTTCAAGACAAAGAAGAGAGAAAAAGAAAGCCGTAAGAAGAAAGGAAAGGTGACTAACAGTACATACACACCACTCTATATTTAGGGGGGTGGGGGTGGGGGTGGGGGGGGGGGGGGGGGGGGGGAGAGACAGACTTGATGAAGTCCCAAAAGAAAACAAAGAAACCAAAAAGATACCAACAGTGCACAAGAGAAAAGGAAAGCTTTGTGAACATAGGATAGAAAGACTCATCTCCCTCCCAAAAGCCTGTGGCATCCAAAAACCTACCTTCCAAGTTAGAGAGAGAAACAAATATATATATATATATATATATATATATATATAGAGAGAGAGAGAGAGAGAGAGAGAGAGAGAGAAAAGAGACAGACAGAATAGATGTATATATATACTTAGAGAGAGAAAAAGAGAAAAGGGCGAGCAAAAGAAGATCTTCATCACAAATCAAAGAAAGGTCTGTCTTTTACTTTCGTTTTTTGTTTCTTCCTTAATATCCCTTTTAAGTTTTTACCCTCTCTTCCCCAGAGGAAGTATAATCTAGCTCCTTCATCCTTTTCTTTTGTGTTATCCTCCCTTTTCATCTTTGTGTGAAAGAAAATATGAGATGATAAGGGAAGAACAGGTGAACAACCCTAAAGTTCTTCAATTTTAAACTTGTTTTGTAGATTCAGATAGATACTAACAGATATATACATATATATATATAGAGAGAGAGAGAGAGAGAGAGAGAGAGAGAGAGAGAGGAAGATAAAGAGAGAGAAATCAAATAGAGAGAGAGGGCGAGAATCTGGGTTGTGAGGGAGGGTTATAGAGATGATGTGTGGGAAAAAGGAAGAAGAACAAGGGGACTGTTCTTCTCAAACCGTTCATAACTTCCAAAGCTACCAAGAACAATTACTTCTGCAACAGATGCAACAACACAACAGTTCTGATGGATGCATAGGCGGAGGAGGAGGGGGAAGTAATCATAGGTCAGGGATGATCTTCCCAGCTGATATCTCTCCTCCAATCTTACCGTGGTCGGTCCCCCCGGTTCACTCCTTCAACCCGGCTCACTTCGCCACGAACCCGGTTCGCGACCACGACCCATTTCTTCTCCCACCTCCACCATCATCGTCATCATCACCATACGGAGCTTTCTTCAACAGAAGACCACCCACGTCGTCTCTGCAATTTTCGTACGATGGTCCGTCGTCAGACCACCTCAGGCTCATATCGGACACACTGGGCCAGGTGGTTCAGCCTGGAATCGGATCGGCTCCCTTCAGCCTCCAAGCCGAGCTGGGGAAGATGACTGCTCAAGAAATCATGGACGCCAAGGCGCTTGCGGCTTCTAAGAGCCACAGTGAAGCTGAGAGGAGGCGCAGGGAGAGGATCAACAATCACCTTGCTAAGCTCCGGAGCTTACTCCCAAGCACCACCAAAGTAAGTATTTTTTTTTTTAAATTAAAAAAAAACTTTATACCATAAAACCCACATTCCTAAATCGTAATATTAGCTTCACCCAAGGTTTTAAATATCGATCATTATGTGTCGTATTGATTGATATGAATTGAAATTTTAGGCTTTTGATACTGATATTTACTAATATATCGATTAATACTGTCCAATATCAATTGATATCTGACTGTTTCGATACTAATATTTACTAATGTATCGATTAATACTGTTCAATATTTACCGAAACATAATCGTATCACTGATACTTTTCTATATTTACATATATATGACTATATTATCGATACTGATATGTCTTTTTATACGGAGCTTTAGAAACCTGGTACACTAATAGATTAACTGCAGAAAATACATTTTCAACCATTTATTGCATGTGTAACTCACTTCTAGTTGTGCGTTCTCTATGTAATTAACGATTGGGATACAGTGCATTTTGAAGTTGGTATTGTGTAAAAGTGTTTTTCTAAAATGAAACTTCTTCAAAGATGGAATTTTTTCCCTTCCTAAAGAAAAGATGAAATTCCTATACGCTTAAACAATGGAAAAAGCATTCAAACAAATAAAGAGTGCGTGAAGAAACGATCGAAAGATCTACACATTTGTGTGTATATATAGACATATATATATTAGAATTTTCCATTTGTATCATATATATTATCACACCAAAAGGATCACGAAAGGCCAGATTCTATCCCATTACTTGGGAATGGAGAGAAGGAAAGCTGCCTAAGAGTAAGAGATCAGTAATATTATATATTTATAGAATATTGCGGAAGTTAAAAGAAATTATTTAAATTTGATCACTTGAAATGCGAATTATTTATTTTAAACTATGAGTGACATTATGAGTGGTTTAGTTTATAAGTACATAGCATTTTTGTTTTAACATTTTTCTTAAGATGGGTCCTGCGTGGGTAGATGAATATTCATATACTAGAGAATAGAAGTTAGTGGACTATAAGCGGGAATTTAATTAGGTAGGAAGAGAATCAATCGCAAGCACAAGTTGAGTGTCATTTTTATATTGTGTGGATTCACTTTCTATTGTTTTGATTGTTAAGGCCTTTACAGTTATCCGTTTTTGCTTTTAGATTTTTTGTATACCGTAAATAAAAATATATTTAATAATTATTTTTATTTTAAAAAAATATAAACAATTTTTAAAATTTACTAAATTTTTGTAAGTAAAAAAAATGTATTTTCATGTATTTTTTAAACAAATTTTCATTCTATCAATTTCTCTCCCCCCCCCCTCCACTACTATTTTTGGCTATCATTTTATATACCACCCTTCCAACTACCACCTACGACCATCATCTCCTTCAATCACTACCTTTGGCCAGCCACCTTCTTGGGCCACTACCTTCGGTCAAGGTTTTAAATATCAGTCGTTGCGTATCGTATCGGTTAATATGTATCGAATTTTACACCTTCAATATTGATATTTACCAAATTCGATATTTATCGATACATAACCGTATCATCGATATCAATACATCTTCTAATACGGCAACTTAGAACCCTGCCTCCAACTATTACATTTGGCCACTACTTAGCTCCAACCACTTCCTCCGACCATTCTTTTCGTCCACTACTTTCGATCATCAATTTTTATATATTTATGTACTAAAGATGTTTTTATTTTTATTTTTTATAAAAATAAATAAATTTTTTTATTTATTGTAAACAAAAAACAAAAAACTAAAACGTTATGGAGAGGGCCCAAGTAATATATTTTGCTTTTGGTTCGATACACAATTACATATACATTATACATACAATGCACATACATATATATATATATATATATGTGTGTGTGTGTGTATTATATATATTCTGAAATTTGTGGTAGTTCCGAGGAAAGAAAGACGGAAAGTGTACAAGCGTTGATGTCGCTCCGTTGATACGATAAAGAGAAACCAAGAAGCAGTTGAAAAGCTTCCATGGAAAATTCTTGCCGGATTTGCAGTCAAACTCATTAGAGAACGAAAAGAAATAATGAGAGACAAACAAGCATTCTTGTCAGTCGCTAAATACCCCTCTTCCCTACAAAACCCCACCATTAACAGCCCCTACTTTCAACTTTGAATGCTCAAGCTAGCTTTATCTTTAAAACCCTTCTCTCTTCTTTTCACACCATTACACAATCACTTCTATGTATTAATCAATTTCAAAAAATAATTTCTGTTAAATCAATGGCTAAAAACAATCTCAGATTCCCAGTCATTCATGTGTACAGTTATTTAAATCAAATTAAACAAAACTAAGACTTTATCTTAATTAATTATGTTTGGTTTTTGAACGGCATGTAACATGAGAACTTCCCATCATTCATCTTAATACTACTCTCGCCCAAGCATCCAATGTTCTCATGAGATTCAATTACTTAAGTTTTTAAAAATTGAAATGAAGTAGTGATAGAATAAAAATTTTAAATTTTAAATCTGTTGTCTTCTCAACAATAATAATTTAATATTTTGGGATAATAGGAACAATTGAAAATTTTATAAAACTTCAATTTAGTGGAGAGAACAATGGATGTTCTACCTTTATATAATTGAATGGACATCTCACTCTGAGTTTAAGGGTTTAGTCTTCATTTTCTGATAAATATGTCATGTTTTGGGCTATTATGCTTAGACGGACAAAGCTTCACTTCTAGCTGAAGTTATACAACATGTGAAGGAGCTCAAACGCCAGACGTCTCTAATAGCCCAGACGAGCCCAGTCCCGACCGAGGTCGACGAGCTCACCGTCGATGCGTCGGAGGAGGACGGCAAGTTTGTGATCAAAGCTTCACTGTGTTGCGAAGACAGGTCCGATCTCTTGCCGGACCTCATCAAGACCTTGAAAGCTCTGAGACTAAGAACGCTCAGAGCCGAGATCACAACGCTGGGGGGCCGTGTAAGGAATGTCTTGTTCATTACCGGCGACGAAGAATCGAACAACGCTGGCGCCGGTGACCAACAACAGCATTACTCTATAAGTTCAATTCAAGAAGCGCTTAAAGCTGTTATGGAGAAAGCAAATGGGGATGAGTCTGCTTCTGGGAGTGTTAAGAGACAAAGAACCAATATGAATATCATTGAACACAGGTCTCTCTAAAGTCTGAATTTGTTGTGACTTCACTCCTTTTCGTTTCTTCTTCTTATCCTTCTTCTTGTGCGTGGGCTTTGTTTGGGTGTGTTTTTGTCATTTGTGTATTTTTTTATGATCTATCAAAAACTGGAAATGGTTGGGTGATTATATTATTGAAATTTCATATCCAAACTTAAAGCTATTATATATATATATATATATATATATATTAAGTGGTTATTTATTTTGTCTTCAAGCAATATAGAATTGTAAACTTTAACATGCTCTCAAGTGTAGTAACTTTTGAGGTCTTATTTCTGAGGTCTCACATGTGTAATCTTTTCTCTTTTTTTTTATATTTGTCATCTTGCAACCTTTTATTTGAGTTTGTCATCGTGTGAAAGGTGGACTTTTCTTCCTCATCTTCTTCTTCTTTTTTTTTTTTTTAAGTGAATTTTGTTAAAATTTTGTATCTAACATGAAAACTTAAGATATTAGGTGGAGAGATCTTAATATTATAACTTAAGATATTAGGTGGAGAGATCTTAATATTATATTAAGTGATTATTGATTTCATATTCAAATAACGTGAGATTGTATATTTTAATATTTTCACTCATCATGTGCAACCACTTTTGACATTTGTCACGTATAACCTCTTTTTTTTGGATCTATCATCATGTAGCTTTTTTTTTAAAAAAATTATTAAGTACTCTTGGAGTACCATGCAGCATTGTCCACGTGATACTTTCGACAAATAAAAATATGTAAATTATACTAAATAAATTATTTTTATCTAATACCTACCCAAAAAAGGTAAATCAATATTAATCTAGGTGAAGTGTTATTAGGTGAGAACACTAAGTAATTAATGTTTTATGGTATTCGGAAACTAACGAATGATTACTCCTCACTTGAGTCTCATCCTAGATTGTGAACTTTTTCTTTATTTTTATAGTGAGTGCAGTGACATTATGTAGAAATTTCGTACCAAACTTAAAAGTTTTATGATATTGCGTAGAAATTTTGTATTAAACTTAAAAGTTTTAAGTTATTAGCTGAAGATGTCTTAACATTGTATTAAGTAATTATTTATTTTATATGCAAGCAAAATGGTACTGCATGTTCTAAGAGCGTGGAATGGTTCTGGTTATCATACCATGTTAAAATTTTATATTTTAACTGAAAACTTTAATCAATTAGGTAGAAATTTCCAATATTCAGTGGCAGACTTAGTGCTTTGTTTAAGAGGGATCGTGCCCCTCCCCTAACCTTTCTAAAAGTTTTACAATATTTCATTTTTGTAATTTTTATATGTTATTTAAGTATCTTTTTACTAACTTTTTAATTTGTCAACATTTCATAATGTACACAAAGATGATATTTTTATAATTTCTTGCAGTTTTTCGCCTACTATCAATTATATTGGCTTTATTTGATTTATACAAGATATAACACATATCATTTCTTTCTGTTTCTTCTAATTGTAAAAACCAAATTAAATAATCTTTTAATTTATTAATATAATTATCTTACCCAATAAAATGGTGATCTAAATAATGACTAATTAGAGTATTAATGGGGTAAAATTTTATATTTTTTCCTTATACATTCTTTGGCTCCATTAAATAAAATTCTTTACTTCGCACTTACCAACATCTATTTCGTACCCAATCACTGCATAATTAATTATATACTCGAACATGTATATCTTCATTAATCATGAAATAGGATATGGTAGGGGTATATATATATATATATATATAGAGAGAGAGAGAGAGAGAGAGAGAGAGAGAGAGAGGACAAAAGGAGAAATGGAGTGTTTGTGGTTGGCGGGGAATCCTGTTGTGTTTGGTTTTGTGCAGAATGGTGCAGAGAGGGAGAGAGAAAGAGTGTTTGGTAAATGGGAAAAAACAGTGGGATGATCTTTTTCGTGAGGAGAGAAACCTTATATCGAGTCCTAACATAGAAAATGTGGATTTTTCATTGCTTTTGCTACGCTCGTCCGGTTTGGAAGCAAACATGCAGTTTGGGGTTTGTTTTGTACCCACTCACTCACTCTCTCTCTCTCTCTCTCTCTCGTCGTCAGAGTGTGGCATTTATAATCATAAGCACGGTGACGTTATACTTCTCGTCATCTATACGCCAGCATTAGCAGCATGTCCCCACCACCTCCATCACCACCACCACCACCTCCTCCTCCGGCTCCACCTTCCCAACATTTTTCTACCGTCACCACCACCTCTTTATCCGGCTCCACCACCTACTTACAGTAAAGTTTTGTTTCAAGAAAAAGTAAAACCGTAAGGAAGCATTCTAGTTCAGACTTCAGAGTCACGATACATGATTAGGGTACTGGAACCTGTGGGATATACGTACAGCAGTTATTCTATAGAAGAAAAAAAAATGAAATACAGTGCGGTTTACAAAATACAAAAGTCCGTGATCCAATAACTTAAATAAAGAGTCTAATAACGCGGTCCAAAATACTTAAGTCAGTTATTAGTAGTAGTTCATAAGTTTCTTTATATATCAGACTTAGTTTCTATCTCCTACTAATATGGAATGGAGTATCACAATATCCCCCACTAAAAAACACGACGCCCTTCTCGTGTGGGCTAAGTTCATTTTTCTAGTTATAATGTGGATAGCAGCCTATTAGCAGGAACGAAACAGCCCATAAGCGTTTATAAGGTATATAATCTCCAGGCCTCTACTCCTCTTCAGAGCATCTACTTCTCTATCTATACTACCATGGAGCTCCACATAAGAACTAGAGTTGGTTCTTATAATATTTATAACGACTCAAGTACACCACTGGTTCAATAACTTATATAATGAGCCTAACTACGTGATCCAAAAACTTAAACCCAAGTTATTAATAGTAATTTATAAATTTTTTTATATATCAGACTTAATTTTTGTCTCTCACTGATGTAGTATCGCACTCATGGCACAAGTGCACATCTTAGAGAGAACGAAGAAGACGATGCTCAGTTGAAGAAAGACCTTGATGAGGTGGCATTAGTCAACTAGGTGGACGAATCAATAAGCCTCATACAGAATTCTGTAGAAAAAGAGACCTCTGAGAACTCCTTAGCGACTTGCAACAAGATCCAACCCTGTCAAGAGGAACAGGTGACGATACAAGGGCATCTGCCCTCGCCAAAAGCTGCTCTAAAAGACTAGCAATGAAGATTCGGGTCCAAGTATAGGAGTCTTTGGAAGAGTTTTCTGTGGTCGAGTATCTAATTAGTGGGTTTGATCCTTCTCTCAGCATCAGGGGTGGCTTATGGGTAGGCCATGTTAGTTCACAAGGTTATGCTTTTTGTCTTCTCTGAAGGAAGTTTCTTCTGATAGGTTGGGAGATGGTTTTGTTTTTCAAGAAGCCACGTTTATGTTCCCTATGATTGGCCTGTTTTAATAAGTTCTTCAAGCGTATAGAGGGTGTTGGGAGAAGTTTGCCGAAGATAGCTTTTGTGTTTTAGTATGCTTATCGTGCTTTTTTTCTTCCGACTGCTGGGGTAGTCTTCTTGCCTGCTTGTTGGTTTTGCTTGTTTTGTCCTTTTGGCAGCATTTGTTTTCCTTTCTCTTAGATTGCTTACTTGGGCATAGCTTTGCATCTCCTTGAGGTCTCATGACCAGTTGTTCTTGCTTTTGAGTTCTAAATAAATATCTTTTCTCTGCCGATCAAAAAAAAAACTATAGCATTTTTAATTTTGATTGGTATTTTTATATATTGTGAATATTTTTTTCAAAGTATATAGTATAAATATTATTGCTAGAGATATTTAATTATGTTATTGTTGTTGTTGTTGAATAATTATTATTGTTTATTGCTAGTCTTTTACTTGAGTGAGAAAGTATATTTTTTAAAAGAAATTTGCAAAAAGTTTTTTTTTTACAGACTAATTTTAAGAAAATAACTCCAAAATTTTATAACTTTTCAATGCATTAAACTGCCTAAATTACCAGTGAAAACCACCAAAAAAAACTCATCTAACTTACTAATTTTGACAATCAATGAATTGACAGCGAGTTTAAAAACCTTTCCGCTAGCTACAGGCGAGTTTGTTCAAAAATTTTCCTTCGTTCCAACCCAACCCGCATGGGGCACCCCATTCCTGGTTCCACGCCTAAACAAAACAAAAAAGGCACAAGTCTTTTTTCGGCCGCGACACCACGCACACCCCTAACCTTTATTGTGGTTTTCTCTTTCTTTCTTTTTCTAATTTTTGTAGTGCCATGGTCCCATTTGATATGGATATTGTGCTTAATCAAGATTTTGATCTGACGGCCCTTATGCTTTTTTCAAAATACAATATAAACAGCTATGTTATATGATGAATAAATTGAACTCATCAGATCGTTTTGATAGTGTTTAGTGTAGCTAAACGTATGGAATACTATAATTAAAAAGCTGTAATTACAATTTTAAATATGAATTATAAATATTTGTTAAAATTATAAACTTATAACTTTAAATAGTAGAATTTGTATTTATTAATTTAGAATCAGAAACTATAAAGAAAAGGCTATAAGCTTATTTATTTTGATATCCCTACATTTTACTGAGTTATAAACTTTTTTTTTTTGAACGGGAAAATGATCATATTATAAATATAGAAAAACATACATGAACTCCCTGACACCGAATTTGATATGAAACAACACCCTCTTACTACAACAGAATCTGGTATCAAGTTGGTGAGTAGCCAACTGGGGTAACCGAAACCCTTAGTGGAAGACCGCCTCTAGGTTGAAGATGATCTCCTCTACCCAAATTATCCTGTTATGTAAAATTTCCTTCGACCATAGCCCAGTTCTCAGCTTGGCCAAATGTACTATGTCCTCATAGTTGAGCCTGACATTTTCGAACATCAACTTGTTCCTTGCAAGCCATACTGAGTTATAAACTAAAAAGTTAAGTTCAAACAAACACTCTATTTGTAACTCGGCGTAAACTTAAAATTTTTAACTTTTTTTATTTTAAATTAAATAAGTATGCATTCATTTGCTTCACGATTTTGGGAATGTTTAGCAAACGTAGTGATACTAGTTTTTAGTTAATTTTAGTTATTAAACTGTAATTCTTTTCAAACATTCATAACTTCTACTAAAAGCTATCATTACTTTTTCATTTTATTTCAGCTATAAATTACAATTTTTATTAAATATTCACAACTTTTGCTACAATCTACGATCTATAAGTTAGTAATTTCGGTAATTCCAAACACCGTCTTGAAGCTGCAAATAAAGAAACGATCAATGACTTTTTATCTTATAGTTTTATTGATTAAAGGTAAAAAAGGCAAAAAGTTAAATTTAAATCGATTTCCAAAGATAAATATTGTATTATAGAGAGAAATTAAATTCGATCGGTTATAACAAACTATTGGCAATATACTTATAATTAAGCTAGCAAACTAGATTCTCATAACTAACTTGTTAAGAAAAATTAGTTTCTATATATCTAGGCTTCTAAAGAAAATAGGATAAGCACTAACAAACAATAAGTAAAGCCAATATACGTCTACCAAGAATGATAGCACAAAACTTTTTAGATATACACAGTCCGAAAAGTCGTACAAAACTCCTCACAAATACAAATACAAATACAAATACTTTATAAACACTTTCAACTCTATTATTTATTTTAATTCTGTCTTCTACAATGGCCCAATTGACAGCTAGCTTAAAAACAATGGCACAATTTATTTTACTAGAATTTGGTTCAAAATAAGTTATTTGATAATTTAGCTTTTAAGCTAACTTTTTAAAGTTGGTTGTTTGGGTAAAATACTAACTTTTTTTTTATTCAAATTAGACAATTTTACTTTTTTATATACTTGATATTAAAAATTATATGTAGTTAGTAGCGGTAGTAAATTAGTTATGAATAAGGAATATTATTGTATTTTGAAAGTGGTTGGAGTTTGAATAAAATATTCTATGAATTAGTGTTTTGATTTAACTTTTTAGCTTTTTAACTTCTTTTTTTTTTGCCAAATAGACTATAATGACTTTTTTGTATTTTTAACCAAAAAGCCAAAAAGTTAGTTGCTAAATGGCTCGTTCTTCTACATTTCATCGTTTTATATATGGGACATAGATATATTTAAATTTGATTAATTGTGAGAAAATAAAAATTACTTCGTTTTGTGTGCAGTAAAGTAGGATATATAACTCTAGTCGTTGATTATTTCAAGTTTAGGCAATCGCAAGTAATTAAAATAAACAATTGCAAGTAATAATACGAGGCTGACAATTTTAACGTAGAAAATTCAATTTGGATAAAAATCATAAGACCAATACAGGTACAAATAAATCAAACACTATAAAAACAAATAGTTAAGCAATAGGAATGAATAGTTCATTACTTGAGTCCAATTGAGATTTAAACCGGGCTTGGTCTAAAGGTCTAATTGGCCACCAGTTTAAAAGTTATTTTTTTTTGTATTTTTTTGTATTTTTAGTTAAAAAAAATAAATTTAATTCAAAATAAGTTATTTGGTAACATAATTTTTAAGTTAATTTTTTTTAAGTTGATTGTTTGGGTAAAAAATTACTTTTTTACTTTTCGTTCAAATTGAAATTTTTTGCTTTTTTATATATTTGATATTAACAATTATATGTAGTTGGAAGTGGTAGTAAATAAATTATGAATATACGGTATTATTGTATTTTAAAAGTGATTGGAGTTTAAATAAAATATTTTAAAAGTTAGTGTTTTAATTTAACTTTTAAATTTTTTAGCTTTTTTGCCTTTTTGCCAAGTGAATTATATTAATTTTCTTATATTTTTAGTCAAAAAAACTAAAAAAATAAAAATTACCAAAACGGGCCCTTTGTTTAGACTCGGGCCAAACTTCACCGTATAAACTTTATACGGGCTGATTTAACTTATGTTTGGTTTAATTTTTTTTATAGATTTTTTGATTTTTAGGTTTTTTTTATAAAAAGTAAATGTAAAAATATTTTAAAAAATTAATTAATTATAATAAAAGACCAAATAAAAAAGATTTTTTAAAAAACTTTTAAACTAAAAACCTTTAAAAAAAAAAAGTTAGCCCAAACATTATTCACCTCCCTCCCACCATTGGACCCGCCTCGGAACATAAAAATAGTTTGTTTTTTCCCCTTTCTTATTGTTTATTTCTTAATTTTTTATATTTTCAATATAATTTTTTTCCCAATTCTTCTCATTATGAAGAATTTTAAAAGTAAAAATATTTTATCAAAGTTGAAAAACCTTTACTAAAGAAATCTTTTTTTAAAAAAACTGAACATATATAGCTTTTCTTTTTTTGTTTTATGACTTTTTAAATTTTTGGGTTACAATTTTTTATTTTTTCAATTTCTTGTGATGAGAGGGATTTAAAAAAAAGTTCAGACAATTTCTTTTAAGTGTTTATTTTGGATGTTTAAAAAGTTTGTCTTTTAAGAGGTTTAACTTTTTTTCTTTTTTAGAAAAAAGAGGAATACAAAAGTTAAATTGTTTGAAATAATTTTTTTGTAGTAACTTTTTTACTTTTTTTACTTTTTATTAAAATGCCTAAATTGTCCTTACTTTTAGTTTTTAAATTATATGTTTGAATGTTGACACGGTTTTTTTTTTTATAAGTAAGGTTGACTTTTTAACGTAAAGATATTATAGTAATTTTGTTTTTAAAAAATTACGGTGTTTGGAATATTTATGCAGTTTAAAAATTGACTTTTTTTTTGCAAAAAAATCAACTTAAAATATATCCCAAACAAGCCCTAAAAGTTCATTTGAGATTAAAAATAGCTATTTGGTTGAGGTTGTTGACAAACACATACTGCTAACGAATTTGCCATTACATGTCTAAAGGTATTTTTAATTTAATTTGATTAATTTTTGAATGACAATCGATTACAAAAAAAAACTATTAAGAAAGATATTATACTAAGAAAAATTTAATCACAATCTAAAAAAAATTAAATTTTTATATGTTACCCGCAATGTAATATCAAGTCATAATCCGACATTGTAATAACGCTATTTACTTAGGAAAAAGATTATAAAAAACAAAATGTTGTCTAACTGAGTTTTTGTGACGATTCAAAAATTTTAAATTCATCTAGAGCGACAAATAAAATACTAGGCAACAAAAGACAAAATCTTATTCTAATATTTTCCCAAAAAGAAAAATTTAAACCAAAATTTTATTACATCATTGCTCTTGCAGTGGAAAATAAAAAAAACAAATAAAAATAATAAAAAAATACTGATAGTAAAGACTCGGGTGATTAGGTTTATATGAATCAGGGCTCTATCTGTTCTTCTATATTCTCTTCTACGACATCATCATGCACTTCATAACCTAGTATTTAAATCATCAGGGTAATATAAAACGAAACCATGAGTTCAAAGAATTCAGTAAATTCATCACAAGTAAAGCATGCATTGATAGCTAATCACATCAACAAGTAGCAACAAATAAATAATAGATATATCAAAATGTATCGTGATTTAATTAATTACTAATAACTCCAACTAAGATTATCCTAAAACACTACCTAAACACATCATCCTCATTATCATTAAAAATCAAATATAATACACGAGAAGTTTCTATGGTTCCAGCCAGATGATATCCTAGAATAATAACAAGACCCAGCCTACGGTCTGTTTCTGCCAGATAATCATCCTA
>JAULJZ010162981.1:0-26368 GCA_032270985.1 Heliamphora pulchella | reverse complement strand
AGATATATAATAGAGAAATTTAAGTAAAGCTCCTATTATAAGCAAAGAAATTCAAAAGGAGCTTTATTATATATCATAAATCTCAATAACAAATCTAATAATTTAATAAAAGAAAACCAACCTAATATAATAATATAACTTTACAGCCAACTTGTATATTATTATAAAGAGACTTAAACTAACACATAAATAATTAAATAATGATAAAAATAATACTAAATTACGAATTTGAGTTTTGAAATCTAAATTTGTCAAATTAAATTAAAACTAATATAAAATTAACTAAAAATATACTCCAAGTTACAAAATTATATAAAAATCAAAATTTGATCTAACTACTACAAAAAAATAATGCTAAAATTAAACTAAGATGAAAAAATTTGGTACAACACTTAAAAGTAATATAATGATTCCAAACTTTAATTTTCATACATAAGAATATATATCAAATTAATTTTTGAATACAATTCTTGAACAATATAGTGAAGCAATATAATACAACAAAATTCAAAATTGGAGCCAAAAACCTTCTCACATGGCCGGCCATTATGGAATTTTGAGTAGAACTAATCTCACTTAGACCTTACACACCATCATGAGTCTCCTAAAGCTACAAAATTGATTTTAAAAGACCAAAACCCCTCTCCCATTTTTGGCCATAGCTCCCACTCTCTCTCCCATTTGTGTTTTGTATTTTTCTAAGTATTCCAATAGTGTGTTAAAGAGATAAAAGAAAAACCTAGAGTGTGTTCTTTAAGATCTTCAAAGTGTTCTTGTGTCCTTTAATTAAGAGCCTCCATATTTATCATCCATCAAGTATTACCAAAGTAGGAACAATATTTTTATACATGTATTTTACATCTTTAAGGTCTTCTTAGCTCCCAAAAATTTCTAGATTCAAGATCCATACTCAAATCGGTGAGATGTGATTTTGAATCTATTTCTTACTTTTATTCTCTCTCCTCAACCATCCACCATCTTTTCTTACTTTTGATCCATGCAAATTATATATAGCTCATATATAAACCATAGATATGAGAGATATAGTCATGCATACAAAGACCATGGGCCTAAGAATCAAAAAAATTCGTGTTTTCTTCATCTTCAAATCTGTCCAGAGAGCATTTTCACCAAATATCCAATTTTCTTTTAATTTTCGTATGGGTCTAAACTTGTTTGTTGGTTCTAACATTTTTACTATAATCTGGTGGTTGTATTATTAATATGCATGGATTTTCTTGATGTCCCAACCACCCATTTTGTTTTTCTTAAAAATATATCTTTAAAATGGGATAAATAGGCTGTTTGGAAAGACAACTTTGAACCTATGCCATTTTCTGTAGAAATGAGGTCTCGGTGTGATTTTTGTGTTGTTGGATAGATATATGTCTCATCTTTCTAACTCCACTAGAATCACCTTAAAATCATATGTGTACAAAAAATGGCATCAATTCTCTCAAAGTGTATTAAATTTGGACACTGTTTGGTAGAAAATTAATATAAACTTAAAGAAAAAAGCTTTTGATGCAAGGCCAACTCTCAGATATTCAAAACTCATATATCTACCTCTGTAAAAATTAGAAAAAGAAATCAATGAGCATAAGTTCTTCGTTTCAATTTTTAAAGTTACTGAAAACCTCGCTACTGTAAGGGTGTTTATTTTCTGCATAATCACATCTTTTTATTTTGCAAAAACTGAGACCTTAGAGGCCAAATCCAGAAAAAGTGTTCAACATGAAAAGTGTTCAAAACATCATAAATATTCTACTTACCAATATTCAGAATTTATTTGCAAGTCTAACTATTTTAAAAATCAATTGAACAGTAGCAAAAACCTGCAACTTTTTGGCTAAGTGTCATGTAGCTAAGTGTTTAGTGTTGTACTTTTAAGACCTTAACTTTATGCCATGTTTGAGTTGATTTAGTTAATTGGTGATGTTATTTAAATTATTTTACAAGCTTATGATGGTTGGATACTTACATGCAAGTTTAGTTTAAATTTTTATATATACACGTGATACATCATGACCTAAGTGTTTAAGTGACTTATATAAAATCATGCTTTGCTTTTGTTTAGAAAAATTGTGCATATTATTTACATGCCATATAGTTTATGCCATGCATAGGTTAATTTGTGAGTTGTAAATTCTAACATAATGTATCATGCCATGTTGCTATCAGGATGGGTTTTACGGGGTTTAGTACTTTTTTTTTTAAGAAAGAACGAAATTTGAACTTTATGGTTGGTACTTTGATCGATGGAAATGGAATGCTTAGAATTTTATGATATCGGCTATATGCTTGGATTTGTTTTTGGGAGAATTTTGCCTCAAGTGCTATATGCACCAATTTACTTGTGAATATTTTGGCGAATGTGGTTCGAATGGTGTAATAATAAAAGTTAGATTTTTTGTGATCCCGCGCTAGACCTGACCTGAGACTCGAGGGCCAGACCGTCAATGACACCTTACTGTCATGGATAGCCCGACTGGACATTTAGTTTGGCTGAGTAGTCATCCCACAGCTGAACGAACTCTCTTTGTCGGTCAGTAGACTTGGTCAGCGTGGTTGGAATTAGTGGTTAGGATGGTTCACCCCAGTTTGGGAGAACCTAGAATAACTTAAGTGTTAGCCCAATGGCTTTTTAATTTGATTTTGATGATTTTCATAATTCATTTTCTAAGAATAAATGATTTTAAATGGATAATATTTTATATTTTTAAAATGAAAGTGTTAACACATTTTGAACAATCAAAGTTGACACCTTAACAAAAAAAAATAACTTTTATCTCAAAAAGTTCAATCACTTAAAAAAATTTTAATTAGAATATTTTGTATTCATCTTAATTGAAAATTAAGTCAACACTTTCAAAACTAAGTATACTTGAAGCATATCAAGTGTGCAAACACCCATTGATCAAATGGTTTGACACCCTAACTGTTTTTCAAGTTGATTTTCAGGTATCAAAAAGTTAGTGTCGACACAAACTAATTTTGTGTCAACACAAAAGTGCCAAAGTGCCCAGGACTTATTTTGAGTCAACACAAACATATTTTGTGTCGACACAAAAGTGATCCTCACTTTTGATTTCTGAAAGTTTGGGTCGATACAAATAGAAATTGTGTCGACACAAAACAACCGAGACCTCCTGCAGATTTTTGATGTTGACCCCACAATAAATCGTGTCGACCCAAAAATTCTGAGCCTGCCTGCAGAATTTTAGAGTCAACCCCAAGAAGATTTGTGTCGACACAAAACAACCGAGACTGACTGCAGAATTTTAGTGTTGACCCCAAAAATCAAGTGTGTCGACACAAAAGTACTGAAACTTTCTACAGAGATTTAGTGTCGACACCAGAGACAAGTTGAGTCGACACAAAGTTATTCCTCCGGATGCTGAAGTTTCAAGCGAGTCGACACAAGATTCATTTGTGTCGACCCCAGAACGTTGGAAGGTAAAGTGTAGAATTTGTGTCGACCCCTCAGAACATTCATGTCGACCCAACCAATTAAAGAACCCTGCCCTAGACACTTTGTGTCAACACCAAAGCTATTTGTATCGACCCTAAAGACGGAAATTCAAAATACAGCAGATCTCAACGGTTGAATTTTTTGACATTTATTGCTCCCACCTACCTCCAACGGTCAAGAATTTACAAAAACTTATATAAGGAGTTACTTCTCAGCATTTAAGAGAGAGAGACTTACATTTACTGTTCCATTGCTCAAACCAATCTCAGAAATCATCAAGCTCACATTTATTGCTGCAACTCCTATTCTTGTTCCTCATCTCTCTTTACTCTTTCATTTATTGTAAATTATTTCTGTAAAGAGAGTGAGTGTTCTTCATTTATTACATCTCATTTATTGTAATCAAGGGTGAGTCACCCTTTAGCCTTTGAGTGAGTTAGTGAAACTCATCAAAGAAGAATTCAAGAGAAATTAGAAGAAAACAGAGATTTGTCTTCATAGGATCTTTTTGAAGCTGAAATAGACTTGTGAATGTGCCCGTAAACATTCAGATAGCTCAAGTGAAATCTTGAAATTTGTAAAGGTTTAGAATATGCCCGGAAGTATTCTGAATAGTGAAAATACTCAAGGGAGATCTTGAAGAGTGGATGTAGGTTAGGATAAAGGCGAACCACTATAAATCCCTGGTGTCTGGTTCTATTTCTCTATTTCTCATCTTTTAATATTTGCATTGATTATATATTTGCATATCTTGCTTTATTGTAATATTAAAAGATTGTTAAAAAAAATTTTAAATTGCTATTTATTTTTTAAAGACCAAATTCACTGCCCCTCTTGGGTTGCCTAGATCTAACATTAAGTTTTACCTAGAATAGAAAGTTTAAATTGATTGCATCATTTCTCATCATATTTACTATCATTATTATCCTGTCATTCTTATCTGTTATGTTTTGACCTGTTACATGAGAAAATTTTGTGTATCTATGTTGTTCTTTTTGGGTTTTACCTCACGGCATTCCAAACCAAGTTTTAAGAAGCCCAAAGCTCCCGTAGACGACCCCGCACAAGAAGAGGTGCAACCGTGGCTTCCTTAAGCCAGAATTCACCAAATCTGCTACAGTGACTCTTTTGATCGTCTAACCCTAGTGCAGTTTTATTTCATATTTCTGCCTTTGAACTTTATCTTTTGGGTCTGTAATCATAATATTACGCTACTTTTACTCTATTTGCTTTGATGGGTATAATTGATATTTAATTTTTCGTACCATTATTAGTGATTGTCGCTTTAGATGTCCCCAAATTTCGAGGCGTCACAGTATTATTTTTTATTTCGATTGGTATAAATCAAATAATAATTTTTTGTGCCACACAAAGAAAATTTTAAAAAAATAAGTTGAAGGTAGCGGCGTGAAGCATGTGTTTAGTGAAAGAATAAATTGCTTACGATGATTATCATGCACAGATTTCAAGGCATTAAAATCTCCAAAAAAAAATACCGCAAATGCAAAGTTCTGGTGATCTTTTGTTCTGTTAGATGGATTAGGTTTTAAACTTGGGCAATTACCCTATGTGGTATTGGGTTATTATCCAGTGTGATAATTGGATTAAAATCAACGGCTCACACTTATTTTGTTATGTCGGCTCAAATATATAGCAAATAATTAACGGATAAGATGTCTCCTAATATTTTTTAGCATTGCAAATTTATCGGTACAGTTAGAATTTTCAAATTTTGAATGGTTTGATTAGACAGATTTGGCTTAAATCGAATTTGATGATGAGCGATTGAGTTTGATTGCGAGTGATCAGAGATAATCGATAGCAATCTAATTTAATTAATGGTGAAAAACTAATCATTAATGGATGCAGCTGGAACTTTAGTTGCAGGTGGAGTCAAGTCAAATGGCGATTTTTAGATTCGACAAATGATTAGTAGTCATTATACCTCGACGAATAGGTGGAGCGACGACGAACACATCAACAAATAGGTGTCAGATATCTCAGTGTAGAGGTGCAGGCAATGCTGGTTTGAGTGTGGCGAATTAACAACGACATCAGAATCGACATCGACACTGGTTATCTTCAGAGTGATTTGTAGAATTCGAACCAATGTGGAGATTGTTAGGTGTGTGTTTTGTATTCTGTAGACATATATAATTAGTATTTTATTTATATGTATTTGGGTTAGACTGGATTCATGAATTCACAAGAAGTCTAATATGGTAGGACATTGTAATTATATGGGGTTAGAATTTTAGAATTTGCTTATAAATAGAACTCTATAATTCTAGTTATTTGTGTAGAGAATAAATACTGGAGGCACAAAAGTAACTTTTGAGCGAGGAAACATGATTTTTTTTTTTGGTGTGTGCATGGATATGCTTCTATTCGCGTTTGAAAGTTGGTGTTAAAATTTCAACAAAACTATGATGCAACTGTATTTTAAAAAATGAGTGTCATGAGTGTATCTAGTGTTGCCTCTTTGTCGTGGTGGCTCTATCCAAAATTTATAAAGGATTACGATAATTACAACTCTTAGTCATTAATAAGAAACCAAAAAATGTATAGAACTTTATATAAAATATATGTATTGATATTGAAACTTGTTTCTCTACGTTAGGCATTTATTACAGTAGTGGATTGTCATTAGGATGATCCATTTATAAACGGTATGCATATATTAGATATATCATTATTTTTTTTTCAATTTTTAAAATACCAATGCACTTTCTTATTTTACAAATATAAATAACAATTTAACCCCTTTATTAATCAATTATTAATCAATCGTTAGTTAACATAACTGTAGGAATATAAAATTGACCCAGTCCGCCACTCTCTCTGCCCGGCATGGCCCAACGCAAGCCCTCCTACCAAAATTCAGGCCAGGCTATGCCGAGCTTTTTGCAAAGGGAGAGGCCCAGGCCTAGTCCTAGGGGTATACGGGCTCGGGTCTCGGGTTAGTGCCACAGGCCTTGGCTCGAGCTTTTTAAAAAAAATTATTTTTTATATTATTTTTTTATTATTTTTAAATTTATTTTTATATACTATGTCTATGCGTTTTTTTTAATTATTTTAGTTTATAAACTAACTTATAATAATTATTATTTTTTAATTACTTCTATAAATAATAATTTAAAATACAACGGTATTTATATTTTAATAAACAATGATCTATTATAAGTTTATATTTATAAATTCACTTATAATTTAAAATACAATGGTATTTATAATTTAATAAACAATTGTTTCTCTCTTTTCTGGTTGGATTATATTTTAAGCACATCTATGACTGTTTCTTTTGTGCATTATACATATAAACTGGGCTCCATTTTTGTTGATGAGATTTATGTTTTTTTTTCCTTACCTGTTATTCCTTTTTATTTAATCAACATATTTCTATGTTTTTTGTTGTTTAATTATTTATTTTCACGCTGGGCTTCAGCTAACGTGCATATAGAAATCATTTATTTAGATAGAAGTAAAACGGCCTGACGTTTCTTTTTAAAACATCATTTGTTCTTTATTTTGGGCCCGGGTCTATTGGCCGAGCCTTGGGTTGGTCCACGAACTTCAAAGAAGAGGTTCAAGCCCAACCCACACCTCCTCAGGCTTGGGCAGGTTCAAGCCTAAGACGGGCCAGAATTGGGCCGTTACAATAACAGGCCAGGGCCGGCTTACAAATCTCAGGTCAAAATTATATCCCTACATAACAGAAATATACGACATCAAAAAAATATAAAATGCCAACTTTACCCTTACACTTTCACCACCACATCTGCAATCTATTCCTCTCCTCTTCCCCTACCAGTCTGAGGCTTGACGCAGCATCAGATGTACAAAGGAAGATGCAATAAATATATATATATATATATGTGTGTGTGTGTGTGTATATATTATATGCATATTCATAGATTCGAGAAATGTGTCCTTTCTAGTTCATCTATATCAAATATACATACATCTATTTTCATATATACACAGTTTTGCTACGTAATCATATTTCATTCCAAAATTCCTAGTGTACCCACTTTATTTGTGATTGGGCTATTAGGGTTGATTGTGGCCAATGCAATTGAGGCTTGTGGCTTCAATTCGTCCGATCTCAAGACACTTTTTACAATTGCAAAGGTTTCCAAGCCTACAATGGAGTCTACGACTTCAATTCGTTTGATCCCAAAAAGTAATTTGTATGTTTTTGACTTCATATATAGTCAATTCTTTGATATATATATATATATAAACATATGGATATAAACTTTTGCAAAAAGAAGTTGGATTACTAATAATACATCATGGATTTACATCTTTCCAAAGCCCAATGCCCCATCCCTGCCCCGAATCCTCTCTAATGCAATTGTTTGGCAATACTAATGCTAGTAGTTTTTAACTTCTTGATACTAATTTTAGTTATAAGTTATAAGTTTTACCAAATATTCACAACTTCTGCTATACAATTTGTAACTACTTTTTTTTCTGTTTCAACTATTAGCTGCAATCTTTACCAAATAATCACAACTTTTGCTATAAGTTACAATTTTTATGCTATTAGTTTCGGTAATACCAAAAATCACCAATGGCGTAGCAAAGAAATTCTTGGTGTACAATGTTATGCAAGTATTCATAGTTCATATTTGTGACAAGTATTCGTAGTTCATATTTGTGACAATTATTCAAAGTCTCGTAGCTTTCCATCTTCAATTTAGCTTCGTCTATATTGGTGTTTCATGTTAATGATCATTTAGAACCAAATGATATATTGTGAACGTATCAGGACGATTATGTCCAATTACGTTAAGAATTACACCAAACTTGAACTTGAATTAGGCCGATTGTGTATAACCCAAAACAATAAATCTAGTTGTTCGAATTTTGCTCCCATTTAGAGGACATTTACTAATACCCAAGTGTCTTTTGATAAAAATAAAGAGAATATACCAAACAAACAAAGACCGGATAGAATTCAACTGAATTTTATTGAAATTAATTAGAACATAAACCAGAGATAAATTTGAAATTAAGACTGAAACAAGGAATTAGAATTAAGGACAAAAATCGAATATATGAAAATACAAGAGATGAAATAAAAAGAAGCACAGAGGTTGATGTGGAGTTGATGTGTGTGTCCTTCATTTTTGCCTTTGCCTGTTATTTATAGACCAATCAAATAACTGTTATATTCATTTGTCTCCACTTCTTCCTCCAATGACTATTTCATTTTTTTTGACTTATTCTTCTCGTGCCAAATGTCCCATGTCATAACTACCTTTCTATTTCATAGCTAATATATATATCCCGTTCACACCTAATCAACAACAACTTCATATTCTTTTTCGCTTCAGCTTCCAACCTTTTCTTCTTTCCTAGAATTCTTCAAAATTTTTCTCTATCCCCTGGCGGCACATAAAGTTTCCCGATATGGCCCAAATAATGCCCTCTTTAAAAAGTTCTTTTGATTTTTAAAAAATGAATCTTTGAATATTATATTCATTTCCAACTCTTTTCCGCCATCATCTTATGCAAAACCCAATCCCATAAATATAGCGCTGCATTCTTGAAAGCTATCATTTTCGAAAACATTCTCTACTCGTGCAAAGTCTTTCTCTCTCCTTCTAAACTTTATTTTTCCTACAAAAAGTTCTCTCACCAGCATCCATGGCCTTCAAATGTGTGAATGCTCCCATTAGACAATCAAATAGTGCCGTCAACTGAGTAAAAGATTTGATTTCGAAGAAGAAACCCCAGATCGTGAATCAAACTATGATTCCTATGGCTTCTAAGCTCATTACCTCCATCAAGCACTTTGGGTTAAGGCCTGGATTCAAAGACCAGGGCCTAGCCTATTCCTCTGCATTGAAGGCCAACTACCTTTCTCTTTCCCACTCCTTGGGACCTTAATTTCAAAGGTTCGCCGCTTAAACTCTCCCATAACCCAAGAAGTGACTATTATGACCGGGAAGGCCATCTTCTGGTCTCAAAGGGTGAATTATGGAAGAAAATTAGGATTTACGATGCTTTCCTTCTCAACTATTCACCTTTCAAATTGGATAAAGCCATGGTATTTGATGTTCTTCATTTCTCGTGTCCCTTTTCCAATTGTTTCTTTTTCTAGTGTGGCCTCACATCTTATACTCTCCAAGAACTTGCTTTTTGTCACGTCCAAATCTAAAAACATGACTAACTATAAACTACAAGCCTTGACCTAATAGTCACGAATGTCTAAAAATCTAAAACAAATGCTACGAACCAAAAGAAATTCTAACACCCACTGAAAATTTTAATAAAACGATGATTCAACTCGTGAACAATATCAGTGGGACAAAAACTGCCCACTAAAATAACTATTCATATATAAGTCAACTAAAAGTCAACCAAAATTTATTTTAAATCTTAACTAAAAATGCAAGATAAATCCTAAGAGGTCACTAGTATTATGTCCCAAAACAAAACGGAGTCCTCATTAACATTTTTATTGAACAACTAAAAATATTAAAAATAACGTCAACCGATCGATGACTCGGTGAATAGTAAGCATATATAGTAGAATATAGTTCTAAAATAGGATGTTTAAAATATCTATAATTGAAATATAATCATGACATATAATGTAGTATAAAATCACATGCTGGTATAAAAATTCGATCTTTTTTGGTGAAATTCACGTTTTTCATTAAATACGGTTTGTAAATAAATTTACTCAATCTCAAAACCAGTTATAAGTACCAAACATATTAAGTCTTATAATAATAATAACCAACACCGTAATGATAATAACAATATGATCACTTATAATCCGTATGAACCATAAATAAAATAAATATCAGTGCCACATAAAAAATAAACTTAGGGCATTCTTGGTCTATTGGATTGACGTCGAACTTAAAATCACCACAAGATGGCGCCTGAGTTTTTTTTCTATAAAACGAACTAGTTTAGGGTCACCCGAAATACCAAATTTTTTTTTAAAATCGTTGAGCACTAGAGGTACCACGAGTACAAGGTCGTGGCTTTTTTTTCCTATCAGTCAAAGTCGCCTTCGCAGAGGACATAAATTGCACCACAAAAAAGTATATGAAAAACTTCATGTAAAATTTTAATATGCTATTGCTTGAATCAAAATTGAAATATTTAATAGTCTTGATATTATTAAATATTAAATATTGAATACAAAATCATAAATTAGATTCAAGCGATAACACGAGAGAATGCCTGAGTCTCGTCTAATTATATTATTTTGATACACCATAATTAAGTTTCGATTAATTAAATAATTACTTTTTTATTTAAAAATAGTCTATTCTTATAATTTCAATGCGTATAATTGGATTTTATGGATTAATTCTTATATTACAAATTAATTTAATTTTACACTTTCTTAGTTAGACTTCGCCCTTATGGTAAAGAAGCCAATGCTATGATATTCTACAAAGGCATTCCTTTCTCTTACCCTGATTCAAAAAGCATGTCCTATGGACAAATTTTTGACACTAAACTAGGGCAAAAGTTCCTCCCTAGTCTCTTACTTTGACCACATCGTTTTTCTAATTATTGGCTCAACAGATTCAATTTATGTATTCCTTCCCTCAAAATTACAAACGATTTTACTAACTTGGCAAAGGCCTTAGCATCAGGATGAAAGCTCGGTCTTGCTCCTTTGGTCATTGCTCATCTTTACCGTGGTTTGAAGGAATTGGTTGACAGCTGTTTTACCATTGGCTCTAGCCCGATTTGGCTATTGCAGATGTGGCTTTTGAGCTCCACCTCTAAATTTCTTCCTTCTTTCCCTTCCGGTTGTCCCTGAAAGGCCTCACCTCTTGTCTCTTGAACCCAAATCTCACTCATTTGATGAGTTTTTTTTGTTAATCCACCCATGTGGAACAATCAAGAAAAAAAATAAAAAAGCAATTAATGAAGAAGAAGACAAATATAGAAGCAAATGTGAAGGAGACAAACAGCCACCAACATTAGAGCAAAAATCTTAGGCTCTGTGATTACTTTTTTATTTTGTCAAAATAAGCTGCCCAAGAATCCTCCAACGTCAAAGATTTAGCCACCCAAATTTATGGTTTTGTCTCCCTCTTTTCTTCCTATAAATGCATACTTGATTGTGTATTGTAAGGGGTATGAGAACTGCAAATGAGTGCTCAGTGTGTTGTAGTTTGAGAGTGTAGACAGAAAGATTGAGTGAGTTGAGTTTGAGATGAACTTCTGTCATCATATTCATTGCTTCTCCCTTTGACAGACATTTCAATAGCAGGTCATCTTCAAGGCTCCTTTAAAATAATTTCCCTTCGATTAAGATGTAATGAATGTCCCCCTCTTGGTGTTCTTATTAGAAACTTTTGCAGGACAACTTAAGAAAGATATGATTGGTACCTTCCAGCCTCCATCGTTGTCTAAAATATCCACAGAAAAAGCCTTATTGCATTCACCCTTCTTTGAACTGATGGAATAATTTTTCTGTGGATTGTTATGGTTCTCTGATATACTCTTTGTGGGATTTTTAGATCAGTGGCAATCTGATCTAGCTCGTTGGTCTCTTTATTGAATCTTCGTGAGATGTGAGAAACGATAACATCATCAAAATTGTCCATTAGTTGTCTTACTGTTGCGTAGTATGGGGCTAACTCTTTGTTGTGACACTTATACAATCTCCCCAAGTGGTTGATCGCCAATTGCGAGTCTTTTTTTATGTGCACCGAGTAAACGTCCATCTCTTTTAGAATTTTCAAAGCCGATAACCACTGCTTCATATTCGCCCTAGTTATTCAAGCATTTAGAGTCAAATTGATAATTACATCTTTGTCACGAGTCCTGACAATGATATGATGATAATCCCACAACCTGTTGTTTGTTCAGTCCTACTGCCATCAAAATATAACATCCATGGGATAAAGTTGGTTGTCGAAGTATTCAAACCTGTTTCTACTTCGTCTCTAACCTCCACACAAGGGTGATC
Source organism: Heliamphora pulchella (assembly GCA_032270985.1). NCBI lineage: Eukaryota > Viridiplantae > Streptophyta > Magnoliopsida > Ericales > Sarraceniaceae > Heliamphora > Heliamphora pulchella. The sequence goes on along the minus strand of JAULJZ010162981.1, from coordinate 13,937 downwards.
AATTAAGAAATCAGCCAAGGCCTATCCATTAATGGTTTTTCGAGAGACATATTGAAATGTAAATTCTATTAAGGTTGGGGACCATTTACCTAACCGACCTATAAGAAAAAGGCCAAGACGGTAGATACTTGATCAAATCTATACGGCATATTAAGCACACTAATATTGCACCATGTAATGTCTTAACTTCATGGCGGCGAAATATAACGCAATGCATAACTTTTCAATTGGCATATGCCTACATTCTGTGACATTCAACAAGCTACAAAGGTAGTATATATACTGTATGCTCATTTCCTAATTCATTGACTTAGGCTAACAGACTTCCAAGCGATCGGTCTAAAGCCGAAATATAAATGTTTCACGTCTATTCTCTTATTAGCGGTGCAAGAACTGGTGAATTTGTAAACTATTTTTTGATAACTTTAATGGCATGCTAATGATGTAGGCCCGTCTAAGCTTTTCTTTTCCTTTTACCTTTCCAGCCAGATTAGAAATAAATCTTCTAAAAAAGTTGATTTTCCTTGGGAAATGTTGCAAATCTTTCTTACAGGCAGGAGGTTTTGCCTCTACAACCGATCTGGCTTTGTTGCTCTCTACTTTTGTTTCTCACTGATGCACCAAGAAATCAAGAAAATTTCTAGGCGCCACTCCAAAAGCACACTCAACGGGATTTATTTTTAGCTTATACCTTCTCATACGTTCGAATGCCATTTTCAAATTTTTGAGGTATTGGCGGTATGAATCAAACTTGATCACCATATCATCGATATAAATTGAGTTTTCTATTCTTTTGTTGCCCGTTAGTTGCTACAAAGTTTATATTCGGAATTATAACTTTCAATTTCAAATCTTTCAACAAAATTATAATACCAAAAGTATCTTTAATAATAAACCCACACTCAACTTTCTCTTCTTTCATTGATGTCATTGTATATCTTCAATTTCTCTCTCATTTAATTTTAACTTTATTATTGTTGTTCATAAAAAATAATATAAAAAATGGAAGATCAATTACATATAAATATATGTATATATATTTGTTTATTTTTGAGAAAATCTCTCTATTTTTATTTCCATAATGAACTTACTTATACATGCATCCATATCATTGACATATCTTTGGAATTAATTGAACCAATCCATATATAAAGAGACAGAAAAAATATTCACAAAATTAACCATAAAAAACAAAGTATTAGTGATAAAACATGTTTTCAATTTTTTAAAAAGTGATAAAACATGTATTCATTTTTTAAAAGAACTTTCATAAAAGCTTATTTTTAACGTAAAGTTTTTGAATTATGTAGTTGATTTTTTTATTTAATTTTATGTACGCACATCATAACTATATAAACAATCTGTACAAGTAGGCTTTCGTAGCTTACCTAATGGCATCGTCCTAATTTTTTTTATATAGTCAAGATTGAGGTTTCGAGCCGCATTGCAAACGGTTAGAGGTGATTTCTTCTTCTTTTTTTCACATGAAATAGTATAAGTTCAAACTCTAAAAAAATAAAAATTAAACAATGTATGAAGCAATCAGTTCCAAATTATACTTTTGCAAACCACTAAATTGTTATCAACTTTGAGATCTCAATCACAAGACTCAATCAAGATTGTCCAAAACATACAAAACATTCTCAACTTATACTTGCAACTCTACAAATGAGCCGTACTTCCTACTATATATATACGCCTTGCGACGCATTATAGTAGAGAGCAGATCTTGTTCAAATCTAGTATTAATGGCAAAATAATAGATGTAAAACCAATTTCAATATAAATATGTGAAACCTAATTTACTTTACAATTCGGCTACAGACATCGTACATTACATCGCACAAACCATTGTATAATATATATTAGTTTCATTTGAGATATTTGTTTATTTTTGTTTTTAGTGAAATTTTTTTATTGTTTTGTCAAACTATTGTATTTTTCTAACTGCTTTCACCGATACGAATCGAAAAAACAATTTTTTTTAAAACTAAAATATGAAAAGTCCAAAAAAGACAAAAAATAAAGCAAGATAAGCTTAAGTTTAATGTTGCTTTTTTCGTCTTTAGTGATTTTTTTTTCATCTTTTGATAAAATATTTTAAAAACTTTTTTGGGTTGCTCTCTTCAAAATGACTCAAAAAAAATGAAAATTTTTAGCTTTAAAAAATTCAAAACAAAAATAACCAAATAAAATTCAAAATTTAACCCAAATAGAACTATTTATGCAAATATGATGGGCTCGACACCGATGTAAAGCCCACCAAACTTGTAATTACGCAACAATTTATGTGATATAATACGCATTGTCTTGAAATTTTTATTTTTTGGTTAATTTAATAAAAGAAACCTGGAAAGGCCAATTTTGTAACCTAATGTTTGGACGTCGTCTTGGACCTGGCGTCGAAATTCTCCGAAGCTAAACCTTCTGTAGACGGAAGGCTGAACACAGCTCTGAATCTGAGTGTCGTGGGAAGGACAGAAGAAATATGCCGTCGAGAACCTCTCCGAAACTTTGTTGGTCACAACCCGATGTTCAACGCTCCTATATAATCCATTGCTCCACGCCTGCGTTTCACAAAACTACACAATTAATCACCTCCTTGTTTGGTAACTCCGCTTAAAAAAAGAACAAAGAAAAAAAAAAGGTTGTTATACATAGGAAGGGGCTTTATGGTAACTCACTAGCCTCACGATTTTTCAAGTTTAAATCGTAAAATCCATGCAAAAAGAAATAGAAAATAATTAATATCAAGAATTTATGTGGTTCGACGCATACTGTTCTACATCCACAAATGAGATAGAAAATATTTCGTTACGTTGAATGTAAAGAATAAGTCTCTTTTCTCTATCAGTTAACCTTTCAAATTTTATGTCTACTTTAAAATTCTAGGACTCCTACTGATTTCCTATTTATAAACACACGTTAAAACCCTAAAAACTCATAAATTTATTTAATATTAAAATCTAATACAATAAAAAATTTTAGTAGACTTTTAATTCTGCCACAACCCAAATACGTATAGATCAAAATAAAATAATAAATGAGTTCTGTAGAATACAAGAGACCTAGCTAGTTTAATAATTTTTTAGAGCTCTCTTCTTTTCTCTATAAAATATAAAATAACTATTCATTACATATATCAGTTTTTTATCAATTATATTATAAGATTATTCAAAAATGTTAGAAATAGAGTGAAGAAGATGATGTAAGAATTAAATATTCCAATATATAATTTTGTCTATTTGAATTAAAATTATTATTTTTTAATATATATATATATATATATATTAGATTCAATATTCTCATAAAAAGGGTACCTGAAACAAGTCACCAATATTGATAATTAGAGCATCTGGATTTGGCTTAACGGAAATCCACTTCCCATCTTTCACCAACTGCAACCCTCCGATTTGATCTTGGTGCAGTATGGTGAGGAAGTCGCTGTCGGTGTGCGGCATCAATCCGAAGACCTCGGAAGACGAGATCAACGGACACGGCGGGTATCTGTTCATTCGGAGGTAGCAACTGCTCCCCACACATTCTTCTCTGAAAAACGTCGACTTCTCACCCAATATCTCTTCCGCCAGAATCTCCGCAAGCTTTTGTGCCAGTTCTGAAACTGTTGTCGCAAACTGTTCCATCGTTGAGCTGAGTCGATATAATTAAAAGCTCGTATTAGAGGAACAAATACATCTCGTGTTTAAACTTTATAGCAAAGTCAATCTAGGTAGGTAGGCATCAAACGGTCTGGGTTGATTTGAAACTTAACTCATTATTGATTTGATCAAAATCGATTCTAAAATATTGAACTCAGAAACAAATCATTTATACTTTAAAACCAACCCAACCCAACCCAAATAAACTCGGGTTGAAACCATTGTTTAATTAAATTAAATATGTTTCTTAATAAAATATTTTAAAGTAATAATATATATCTTATTCTATAATAAGCTTAATTTTTTGTATAAGATTCTAAGATTAGCAGTTTAAATTTCACTCATCTTATTTTTAATTTACATATTTTTAACTATAACTAAGGGCATAAATAATATAAATAATAACTTTACGTGATTTATATATTATCTTTTGAGTTTCAGGTTGGATCGATTTAAAAAATTTTAACCCGAAAATCGAACTAACTACATCAGTTTAATATTTTTAATATCTAGAACTCAGCCCATTACTTGATACAACGGAACTAACCCCACCTATATGGAGATCGAATTAGGTTAATTCGTGAGTTTTTCTAATGAATTGAACTCCCATTCATGAAAACCCAATTAATTAAGCAGTTATGATAATATGGATAGACTTTCTACTTGCTTAACAAAGTAATTATTATGTGCAGGAGGTCACATTATCACCTTTCAATTTAGATCACATATTTGTATATGTGGAGCCCAAACTGAAAAGTAACAATATATACCACCTACAGCAAGAAATAATTTTCCTCCCTAGCGAGACCCACTATTAGAAATAATTTGTAATCGTTAAATGACGATGGGTAATTTCAGTCAATCATAAACTTGGTGTTTGTGGTTAGAATCTCGAGACAAGGGTTAAAATGGCAGTAACTATTTAATAATTAAAAATATTAGAATGTTCAAGATCACTTACTATATATATGAGAATTTAAGAGTGTTGTTAAAGTATACAATTCTACCTTGTGTACTTATAATCAGTGTTTATTTGGGATAATTTTTAAGTTTGATTTTTAAAAAATTTAATTTTTTTGAAAAAAAAAAGAGAGTAATTGGGATAATTTTTTATACTAACTTTTTTATTTTTTATTGAAATGTCTAAAATATTTTTCTTTTTAGTTTTTAAGTTGTAGTGTTTAGGATATTAGTACAGTTTTTTTTATTTTTGTGAGTAGGGTTGGCTTTTTATGTAAGAATATTATAATAATTTTGTTTGAAAAAAAGTTGAAGTGTTTGGGATATACATTAGCCTTTTTTCTTAGATTAAGATATGAAAAAAAATATTAGTTAGTTTTTTTTTAAACCAAACAGTGCAGCTCAAAACCTAACTTTTTGTAAAAAAAATTAACTTAAAAGCTAACCCAAACAGGTCCTCAGTGATTACATAAGGTAATGGTTCAACCTCATATTTTTTTTTTTGGGTTGAATACTATAGAAATTTAAATATCAATTTTTGAACACAAATAGAAACACAATTATATACACGTAAAGATTTAAATGGTTTAGCATAACCTGTTTATATCTATGAGCGAGAGAGATAATTCATTATAACTATAAAGTACACATTTATGAGATAAAAAAACACTCAAAACGCGACACTCACAACACGCCTTGAAATAAATCTTGTTTCTCACTCAAGAGTTATCTTGGCATCCTCTACATTTTCTCGCCTCTACCTACATGTCTACCTATTTGATTTAATTCTTCACATAACAACTAAAGTTATAAGGTCACTATTCAGAGGCAAACCCTAAAAACACTAACCCCATGTAATTATAAAATTTTATAAATATTAGATTTTTTATGAATTTATAACTACAACTCAGCCTAAATACATGTAAATAAAATTTTAATTATATGAATCTATATAATACAATATATACGCACTCAACAAATACAAAGCTATTACATGGTCGTAGAGCGAATCCCATTCCACGCACTGGAAATAAAAATATAAAACCACACCAATAGTGACTGACACAAGAAAAAATAATTATACACCGATAAATTAAAAAAAATAGAGAATTTCAGCCAAAAGTTTAAAAAAATAAATTTTAACACACAAGGTTCATCAATAAAAATTTTAACGCGTAAGATCCTATTGCGTGATATCTCTTAAAATACTCTACAAACAGATAAATTTATTTATTTGATATTCATCAGTTTGCATATTAACACATATAATATAAATAAATAAATTTATCTATCTAATTATTTATGCCAAACAGATAAATTCATCTGCTTGCATATCAACATAGATAATGCAAACAGATAAATTTATCTGTGTTATTTAAACATATTTTGAAAATGCACAGATAAATTTATCTGTATTTTTTACATGTGTTTTCAATAAAAGACAGATAAATTTATCTATATTCTTTATACATGTTTTGAAAAGGTACAAATAAATTTATCTGTTCTAAAGTATTTTTATCCCAAAAAAGTCTTGCACATTAAAACTTTTATGATAATAGACCTTACTCGTTAAAATTTTTTATGCTAAATAAAAAAATAATAAACGGCCTATAAATTAAACTATTCACTAATTTTTCGAAAAAAATAATACTACACATAACAAACATAAAAAACGACAGCATATGATCAGACTATGTTAGAAAATGTAATCTCAGATTTGTAGATTATGAAATAAATAGTCAATTAATACAATGTTGGTATGTTTCTACTCATACAACTTAACTTTTTGAGTTTGATACAAATTTCTTATAAGTTTAATCACGCGCGTACAAAGTGTGTTAAAGATAAATATGAGTCGTTTATTTAATTTTTTATATGCATAATTTAAAAATTAAAAAAAAGGGTAAAATCAGTTTAGGTCCCACGCAGCATTAGTTCACGGTGCAGTTCGATTTCAGAACCGGCGAGAAGCTTAACTCTAAGTTATAAATCAAGGCCCAAATTTATGAATTTAGTTTATTGGTTTATTATAGATTGTAGATTTTTTATTTTTAGTAAATTTTTTAATTATTTAGTCAAATTATTATACTTGTTAAACGCCTTTTATTAAGACGAGTCAAAAAAATAAAATTTTTTTATCAAAATAAAAAAAGAATCAAAAAAATAAAATAAAATTAATAAACTAAATTCTATTATACTTGTTAAACTTCTCTTGTGACGCTTAAAACAGTATTGCCAGACTTGCAATTAATTCATACCAAAAGTGACCGTCACGTGAGGTGGTGTCTGCTAGTACATCAAGGTTTGACAGAGAAGGGGTGGGAGAGATGCATGCAAAATTGTGATAAATTTTTGAATGGTTAATTTTATTGTCCAGTTGTGAAAATTCTAGTTAAAATTAAAATAAAATCTCGCATAGACTGATTCTAAAAAAATTATAACATCTAAAAGAATTTTGTACAAGAAAATTTTAAGTGTATCTCACTAAAAAAAACACACGAGAGAGAAATTATACGTGGTTTAGTAATTTGTCTGCAGATAGCGAAATTCAATATATAGATAAGTGATTATAAATTAGTAACTCTCTTTATAGTTTTTTCTTTCAAACGATTTGCACACACTATATTTTGATACTATACCTATACTTATATGAGAGAAATCGATTTTGAATCTGATCATACTTAATTAGATTTGTGCAAATGCAAACTGTGTAAAAGTATTCTGGCTAAATTATAGCTACACGATAAAATAGAAACCTATTCTTATTGAGATTTGAGCCAATTTTTAATAATTTATTACTATCGTTTTACAATTTAGACCAATAAAAAAAGTACTTATTTTTTGCTTATGGAATTGGGATACCTCAGTAAGGGACAGTGAGTGTGCCAATAATTAAGTGTTGTATCCCAGTAATTGACTAATTGGGGGACATGTTCCTTGCCACTAGTGTCTCACAACTGTCTCACTATAATAAGAAAAGAAAGCTTTTTGAGAAACAGACCCAACAAGGAGAACATGACACATCACAACTGTAAAATAAAATAAAATAAAATAAAATAAAATAGAAAATAAGAGAAAAAAAAGTATTATTATCACAAGTATGGTACGACGTCGCTTTTGCGCTGAGTTCCCCAACATTACCATGTGAAACAAAGCCAGACCGGTCTGTGATGCAATCTTTGGAAACATTGATGCAATAGGAGATATTGAGGAATTTCAATTTGAGAGACAAAGGAAAGTTATCTATTACACTAACATTTAAAAGTCATCTAATGCCAAAAAAAAAAAATTCACTTAATACAAAAAATCATCTAGCTGAAGATTGATCTTTTCTATCAAAAGAATGCATGCACAATTTAAAATAAAAAATAGTAAATTAGGCTCTCACCGATACAGGCACAACCCTCTCACAAGAGTGACGAGCCTTATAAGTTGCAGATCTCACTATTGTAGTATAAAATTCTACAATATTGTCTGATTAGAAAATAAGTGATGTCTTAATATAATGTTGGAATCTCTTCATTTAATAACTTATGCTCTAAGGTTAAATATAAAGTTTTTACATAGTATTAGAGCGAAACTCATTCTACCTACTTACGAAAAAGTTCATACTCTACAATGACAAATCTAAGAAGAGGATTGAACGTTGATAGAAATCTAACTACAGCACTTCCTTTTTAAATATAATATTATTATGGTGATTATATTTTAGTGACTACATTTAAGTATTACATGATGTAGTATCTTATGTATGGTGATTAAAAATAAATGACAGGTACTTAACATGACATAAGCAATATACACAAAATGTCACATCACATGATACTCAAATGTAGTCATTAAATATAATCATCATAATATTACTTTTTTAAATAATATATGTATGAACGTGTCAATGTCATGAATTAGTTAGACATAATAGTGAAAAGAAATGAATCTGATTTTCGGCCCAAATTTAATGCTTCTTGTTTCAATCTTATCCATCGATATCTCTTACTCATCTACTAAAATACCTACAATATCTAATCACCACCTATGTATTAGAAGAATAAGTGTTGTGTCTTTGGAGAACATTATGCTCTTGTATTTTAATTAACTTGACTTTTTGATCACATAGCTTAATAATTAGTTCAAATTAAATTATAAAAATATTTTGAAAGTAGAATTATCAAATCACCAATTCGAGAGGTATATATCATGTTTTGCAAAGCTACTGTTAGTAGCTTATAAATTGTAGTTTGTAGTAAAAATTGTAAGTGTTTGGTAAAGATTATAATTTATAACTAAAATAGAAGTAAAAGTAATTATAAGTTATAGTAGAAATTGTGAATATTTTAAAAATTTTATATCTTATAACTAAAATTAGTAATAAAAAATTAAAAACTACTAGTGATAGCATTTCCAAACAACCAATTTGATTAAGGTCGGTAGGGCAAGGTTAGAAAAAAAGTTGATAGTACATGTATATATCCTCGTTACCTTAGTACCCCACCAGAATTGCGTGGATATTACGTGTACTATAATTCGTTTGTTATTGACTTATTGAATTATTTTTACTTAATTTAGTTTAAATACCATAAAATTTAGTTTATTGGCTTATTTGTGCTTATTTCGTCTTTTTTGATTTTTTTTTATATTTTGTTCAAATTTTTTTACTTTTCTGACTCATCTCAATCAGAGGAGTCTAAAAAATATAATAGTTTGACTAAATAATAAAAAAAGCTCACTAAAAACAAAATCTACAAAGTCTAAGGCAATAAACCAAATTCATCCATTTAAGATAAATGTTTTATTTGGTTTTTAAAAAAAGTTATTTTTTTATTGAAAAAATAAAAAAGTTTTAAGTTAAGAATGTTTGACATTTCTATAAAGTTACTCATTTTGCTTACTTTTTTCATTTTAAGAACAAAACGTGCACAGATCTTAATCACTTTATTTTTTTAAGTGAAATAACTATAATACTCTCTATAAACAGTTAGTTATACTTTAAAAATAAAAAAATTCGTATCAATATTCTAAATATTTCAACGTAAAAGAAAAAATAAAGATCATGTTAAATATTTTAACAAAAAAGTAAAAAAAAATAACCAAAATAAATTATCTTAAACAAATTTTTTAAATGTTATATTTGTAGACATTCTAAACATTGGCCAAGGGGTGATTAACAATCCTATCATATAACAAAAACCAGGATTCTAAACAAGCAAAAAGGTGAAAACCTATGACTACGTCTATCATAGCTATTATTAATTGAATAATGGTAATTATTGTTTCATTGACCGGTAAATAATAAATAAATAATAGCTAAATAAATAATATATATATATATATATTTACATATTAATATTAATATTAATATTAATTTTGTTAATATTAATAAAATTAATTTTTTCTTAATCTTTTTCTTAATATTAATTTTTTCTTAATACTTTTAATATTAATTTTAAAAGTATATTAATATTAATTTTTTCTTAGTAATTTATTATTTATTCTTCAATAAATGATAATTAACATTCCCCTTATTAATTACGTAGCACGATTTGTACGATATTTCTATTTAATGATATAATTAAAAATATTTTGGGTAAAACAATATAGGTTCACTCTTGTTGGGTAAATAAAATATAAGAATAATTCACTTAATATGTATTAAATATTTTTATTTGTTAAAAGTAATACATATCCTCACCTACATAATACTTAGATAGCATCTAATAATTTGACCAATTGGAGCTATGGGATAGTTTACTCTTCGAACTGCAACTATTTTGGGTTTTTTCCAAAGTTGTTGAAACTCTTGGACTTACTAAAGAAACAACTTAGTGGAAAATTTAAATAATAAAATTATTCAAAGTTTTTAAATGAATTAATAGTTAATAATTCAATACAATACCAAAGCCAATAATAAATATTGTACAAATTGATATTATACACAAATCTAATTATATGATATCAGAGCCACTAATAGATATAATTATACAAATCTAATTATATGATATCAGAGAGATATAATGGTACACAATCGATATTGTATACAAATCTTGAACTAATAACTAAGGTACTTGTAAATTTTTGATATGTCGAGATAACAGAGTCAAGCCACACATGAAATAACAAGTCAAGAATATAAATAATAAAATTAATTATTATTATAAGAATTTAATTTTTTACAAAATAAATTTATAATTAACAATATAACATTGATGTTACGTACTCATAAAAGTTATTTCCTATAAAATTATCTATAATTTAAAATAAATAGTTCATATTCACTTGAAATATGACTCACATCACAAACGATTCAATAAAGATTATTCATTTTAAACTGTTGGTACTTAGCATTTTTGACAATACAATAAAGAGACGCTAAAAATAACAATACTATGTACCCACAAAAAAAGTTAGAAAAGTATTCAGAATGTGATTTGGATGGTTAAGATTTTTATTTAATAAAATAGAAATACACTACAAATGAATTTTAACCATCCAAATAATATTTTAAATATTTTTTTAAATTTTGTTTTTAAGTACGTAGCATTGCTGCACTAAAGAAGATGGAGTACCTGAGAGTGGTGAGGCCACCCAAACCAGAAATATCAGCCAAGGGAACATGAAACGCTTCTGACCAAGATAACTGGCTGAGGCAAGTGGCGGAAGGAGTCCCCCACCGGTAACTGCCGGCGGAGAAGTTCATGGACTCGTCATTCATCTTCTCACGAAACGGCCTCTTGAAAGCCTTAACCTGCTCACACCTCATTTTCTCCAAAATCTGACGAGAAACGCCGTGGTTCACAACTTGGAAGAACCCCCATTCTTGTGAAGCCTTGGCTATCTCTCTCTTGCACTCTTCTCTCTCCTCTTCCCCCACTTTTAGCCTCCTCAGATTTATCACCGGTAGCTCCCGCTCCTCGACGGTGGCGGCAATGTTTCCGCCACCGCCGCCGCCGTCGATACCGTGTTTCGGTTCTGATGCACCGCCCATGTAGTACTTGTCGAAGAGAGACCTATAAGTCTCTTCAAATGGGGGCTCCGGTGATTCCATGGTTAAAGGCTGAAATTAAGAAAACATATCAGTTTGAAGAATTTAAGGGTAAACATATCAGGCTGAAATTCCATGGTTAATTTTTTTATATTTTATTAAAAATATATTTTAATATATATGCATTATTATCCTTAATATATTTTTTAGGAGTTTACGGTGAGATTATTAAATTTTTTTTACTATATTATTACTTTTAATATTTAAAAAATTATTTATTATTAAGATTAATTTTATAATTAAATTATACTCAATGTGTCTTTGGACACAAGTAATCGCTAGTGAACAGACAAACTAAAGCTAGGATAGGAAGGTTAATGACATACACAAGACAATACAAAAACATGATGTTTTGGTATGTTTCTTCTTGTTTCGTCGTCGATGATAACGTTATTATTGTGTCTCCTTTTCAACGTTTGGACTTTGGAGACAAAGGTTGTTGCATCTCTTTTATGTGGAGAGAGACAGAGAGAGATAAGGGAGAATAGTAAAAAAAAAAAATTCTCTTTGTAATGCTTTAAATTAATTTATGACATATATTTGTGTGAATTTCATTACTTTTCAAATAAGATTCACACAGAGAAAATTTACACAAATGGGTATTCCAAATTAATTTGGAGCACTACAAAGAGGGACAGAAAATAATTTCTTGAGAGAGAGAGAGACTTAGCCTGTGTTTGGGGTAGCTTATTTTTGAGGTTTTTAGCTTAAAAGCTACAAAAAAAAAAGCTAACTGATTTGACTTATTAGGTTTTTTTTTTTATTTTTTTTCTACTTTTTCCACATGATTTGGAACATATTCTTTTACAAAAAAGCCAAAAAATCTAAAAATTACTAAAAAAAATTAGTCCAAACAAGGGCTTAGACTTAGGTGGTGTTTGTTTACAAGATTGGATGGCTAATTAAATAGAATATATATTTAGGGTTGGTACAAGTGAGCTTCTGGAATGCCCACATAGGACCCATACACATAATTAGCCCTTGGCTTCCTTTAAAAGTCAAGGTTGTTTTTTTTAATAAAAAAAGTTAGTTTTTAAGTTATAATAATTGAGATCTTTAAAAATTTATTAATTTTTTTCCTTTTTTCTTCGAGAAAAGAAGTCTCTACACATTTTAAATATTTTAGTTTTTTTTATAATAAAATGACTATAATATTCTCAATTACAAAATTAACTCATTTTACAAAAAAAATAGTACTAATATTTTAAACACTATAATTTTAAAATAAAAAGTAAGTGCATATTAAATATTTTAATAAAAAGTAAAAAATAAAAAAACTATTATAAAAATTATTACAAACTATCTAATTTTTTTATTTTACTTTTTGTTCTTCTAAAAATATTAATTTTTAAAAAAATTAAATATTTTGAACATCTCAAACAGAGCCTTATATATACTCAACATATACATCAAAATTCAACACGTGTTTTTTAAATCGAACGTTTCGTGTGTCAAAAGGATTTTCAATATAAAAATTCACGATGGGGCTATAATCTAGATATGCTATACCGTAGGGTGATAGGTATTTAATATTCAGAATTTTTCGAAGACATTAAGGACAAGTTTGGAGAGGTGCACAATAAGATCGGATTACTTCCACAATATTGCAATGATTTTCGTTATGAGAGGCGGGAACATATTGCAAGGACATATTGCAAGCGTTGAAACCCCCGTCCCCCCATAATAGGGACAACGAATATAAAAATTTACAGATAGATTAGAAGTCAAAAACTTGTCCATGAGTGCTCTGGCTCAGGCCTAATTACCCTTGCCTGGCCCCATTTTATGGATTAAACTTTATAAAAGTCTATTTTAAACTATGATGTGTTGGAATCTGTAAATTTTATTGGCCATTGAAATTCAGATTTCAATAACTTGATCAATTACAATTGAATTGGCCGTTCAATTGCAATTGAAGCCTGAAAACCAACAGCCATGAGTGGCTATTGATTTCCAGAAAAAAACACTCTATAATGAAAGGGCTAGAGAAGAGGAAGGGTCAGAGAAGAGGAAGAGACAGAGCTAGGAGCTCTGAGGGTCAGCATGGAATTCAATAGCCATAAGTGGCAATTGAATTCTCTGTGGCTATTTAATTCTCTGTAACTCTTTTCCTTCTTCTGAAGAGGCTATATAAGGGTCATCTCCCTCTGGAAGAAAGAGACAGAAAACAGATAGACGAACAGACAGATACACAGACGAAACATACACAGACGAAAACAGAGAGACAGAAGGTGAGGAAGAAGAGATACAGTTCTCAGATTACGGAGCAAGCTGCAAGA
>JAULJZ010162954.1:13754-26374 GCA_032270985.1 Heliamphora pulchella | reverse complement strand
TCCCAGAGGAAGTTTACATGGAGTAACCTCCGGGGTTTGTTGCTCAGGGGGAGATGGGAAAGTCTGTCGCCTCAAACGCTCCCTTTATGGCCTTAAGCAGTCATCACGGACTTGGTTTAGTCGATTCAGTTCGGTGGTTCAGGCGTTTGGCTTACACCAATGTGGGAAAGATCCGAGTATCTTTTACCGTCGCTCGGGACATGGATTTCTTATGCTGGTTGTGTATGTTGATGACATTGTAATTACAGGAGATGACACGGCTGGGATCAGTAATCCGAAGACCTTCCTACAAAGCCAGTTCCAAACCAAAGATTTGGAGGCCCTTAAGTACTTTCTTGGCATGAAAGTGGCACAGAAGAACAATTGTATCTTTCTCTCCCAACCGAAATATGTGTTTGACATCCTATCTGAGGCAAGGTTTCAGGAACGCAGAGGCAGTGAGACTCCTATGGATCCAGGTCAAAAGTTGGGCAAAGACAATGATAGTGAGTTGTTCTCTCATCCAGACAGGCATAGACGGCTAGTGCAAAAATTGAATTATCTCACCACTATGACACGTCCAGACATTGCCTTTGCGGTAAGTGTGATGAGTCAGTTCATGGAGTCTCCAAAAACAAATCATTGGCAGGCGGTACTTCGTATATTGAAATACTTGAAAACTAATCCTAGTTAAGGATTGGTTTTCAAGAATCATGGACACCTCAACATGGAGGGATATTCGGATTCAGATTGGGCGGGATCTCCTAGTGATAGGCGATCGACCTCAAGATACTCTATATTTCTTGGACGGAATCTGATTTCTTGGAGAAGCAAGAAACAAGACGTCGTAGCAAGGTCAAGTGCTGAAACTGAGTATCGAGCCATGGGAATGACAACTACTGAGGTTATATGGACGCGACTGCTCCTAGAAGAGATTGGCATGCCTATGACGGAATCCACAAGGTTGTGATGTGATAACCAGGCAACTATGCATATCGCTAATAACCCAGTTTTTCACGAGAGGACAAATCATATTGAAGTTGACTGTCATTTTGTCCATGAAAAGTGTCAGAAAAATATTATATCATTGGGTCATGTGAAGACAACAGAACAACTCGCAAATATCTTTACCAAATTATTAGTGGAACCACGAGTTCATTATATTTGTAACAAGCTAGGTATGATTGACATCTATACTCCAGTTTGAGGGGGAGTGTTAGTGATATTATTAGATGTATGTATATAATATCTGTAGATATGCCCGTTAGCTATAAGGGCGCCCATTAGAGTTTCGCTGTACACACCTTTGTAATTATTATATATAATGGACCTCTCTAATTGAGAGGCTAAACTTTCTGATAATCTATTATTCTCTCTTTACACTTACCAGGAGAATCGGATTTATTAGTAGAAGATACCGGCTTTTTGCTTTTGCAGCCTTGGCTTCCAGAGTGGCTCTTGCATAATGTTAGTCAAGAGTGATGCGGAGCAGAACAATTTTTGTTGCTTCATGGAATGTTGGAGATGAAGAAGCCCCACCAAGTTTCAAAATTCAGGGTAGTCTCCGGGATTTCGTCAAAGGCAACTAGTTGAAAGGATTTCTTCAGGAGTGGAAAGGTGCGACTGACAGCCTCAACTTCATCCATCCCCAGAATCAGTAGACCAATGATCGAATCGTTCTAGGAGTGGAATGGAGGTAGAGGAACAAACTGGGAAAGGCTAAATTGCCTCGCAAGCTAGGCTGGGTTTTGAATTTAACACCGCATTTATTATTATTTAGAGTGAAGCACAAACCAAAAAGGAGGTCACAAGCAATCAGAAAACTGGCCCACGCGTCCTTCTAGTCTCGATCATCCTCTTGAAGCTGAGAAGTTGGAATTTGAAGCTAAGCAGCAGCAAAGGTTCTAATGAAGGGCATCCAGGACTGGCTAGGACAAATGACCAAGCCCTCATAAAAAGCATTCATCAAAGGAACGAGATTTTGGCTCTACAGGAAGGAGATGGAGGCCATTCAGTGGTCAGCTAGGTGGAGCAGCCTGGTGGAATTCAGGAAAATAGCTCCCTAGCCACATTTGAAGGAACTAAATAGGGCTTGAACTTGCGGAAAAGCAACTATCAACAAGCTCTTTCAAACCTCGGTAGAGGTGGGCAAGAATAAGGGGAGCCAGAGCAAGCTTTCGACCCGAGGACAGGGCTTTAGCCAATTCGGTGAAGTCCTCCGTTATTTTCAGGAAGGGCACACAAAAAATAAACTTGTTCAACCAGTAGATCAAAAAGGAGATATACTCAAAATCTGTTACAGGAGAAGACCCATGACCATGGCACCCAGTCAAAAATTGCCCATAAGACGTGGGCAAAGGCCAACCAGAAAACCTAGGCCCTGCAATGTAGGAGCCATAGGACCACAGCGAAAGAGGAAATAGTAAAAGAAGACCAGAATTGACGGGCAACAAACACAAGGGCTTTATCCAATTTGAAGGGGGTGTGACCAAGAATGATGGCATCGTACATTCCGGCTTCCTTCCATGTTTGCCCTTTCAGATAGCAAGGCACCCAACCCAGTCATAGTAATCACTCCTAGGGTAATGCTAGAGCTTTAGAGGCAAACTTTTGAAGTACCTGTCCCAGTATGGAGTAGGAAAGGAGAAAGACATTGCCAATACAGGAGTAGAAAGGAGAAAGGTAAGCTGGGCATTGATTCTTAAAAGCTGGCCCTAATCCGAATCATTGGGTAGTAGAAGCAGAGAAACCAAAGGGATGGGAATCAAGGTCTAATGGAAAATCGAAGGCTTCTCTCAGAAATCAATGCTTTGACCTTGTTCCCAGCACTGTTTGGGTCCTTTGGAGGTGCATTTGCACGTTTAGAAGCCATGGCAGAGGGTGCAGAAGACAACGCAGAGAGGAAGGTGATGCAGAGAAAAGAGAGGTTACTGGGGTCGTGAAGAATGTTTGGAAAAGGACAGTGGTTTAATAGGGGTTCCCATAAATTAATGGGAGTGTAGATTCATGCAAGGATAGCGGTTGGGAGGATTTTTAGGGTTGGTATCATTATCCAAAGGTCCCTATTTGTTTCAAAAAGGACTCTTTGAAGGGCACATTGTTTGGACCCTATTCAGAAAAATGCCACACAGCTCTTTAGCAATTATTATAGGGATAGAATCCTTAAAAAACCAGAACTCCTAAAGTGGTGGGAATAGTTAAGAAAATCAAAATTCAAAGAGATACATGTGGCGGAGTGAGATAAAATGTTGGAGGAAAAAGAGAAGAATTAGTTGCTGACTAGAAGTGGAACAGGTACATAACCAAAAGCTATGAAAGTGGGGATTAATTGCTAGTTAAGAGGGAGACATGGGACACATGGTGAGAGGTGAAATGGTCAAGGCATTAAGTAGCCGTTGGTGGAGAGAATTATGGAAATTGGAGTAACGGCTAGATGTTTGGACTATATATAAAGCATGGAGGCAAGGAGAAAGAACACACATCAACATATCAACACATCAACATCTGAAAAAATGAAGACGGTAACCCACAACCAAATATATCACAAACAGGGAACAGAACGATAACATACGAGATTTACGTGGAAACCCTATGAAAAAAATATCTCACGGGATGAAAACCACGGCCCGACACACCAACAAATTTCACTATTATAAACAAGAAGTTACAGAACCTCAGACGCTTAGGAATTGCAAACCTTTACTTGGAACACCTAATTCTGAAAATCCTTCACAAGCTTTTGCGAACTTGTTATCCACAGCAGATGGATCTGACCACGTTCGTCTTCTTTATTTATCAGCAACCACGTAGCTCACGCTTCGATTTTCGTATCCAACGGCTCTGTTCCCATGGCCAATGATGATGGTGATCACAACAATGTGTGTAGAAGGTGTGAATGAATAACAACTAATCTAGATCAGCAAAGCATAAATCTAGATTGAAAATATGAGATTCAAATATTATAACCACTAGCCTCTTATGTGCCTCACCAGTTGTCACCCAAAACCCTAGGTAAAACATGATGATATTAGGTTAGAAAGCCCTAAGAATTTACACCACTAGCGATGTCCAGTGATATCTAGTGAATACCACATGACCAACACTATATAGCGAGTTACCAGCGTTGTCCAGCGGACGATACACGTCCAGCGCTATCCACCTGAAGGAAAACACTGACTAGCGGACCTCAAAAGAAAAATTTTGTAAAAACAAATATTCAATAAAATCGTAAAGATTTGTGCCTATGAAAGAATGCAACGTCATGTGAAAATATATGGCACAATAATCATATACCTGAGGGAACTAGAGCAACGAGGTCGTAGATTTCTCCACCTGAAGATGTTGTACCTTCGCAACCTCTAACATTATAACTCATTGAACACTTCCCAAAAACCCAACAGAACTGACTCCGGTAGTTGTCTTACGAAAATCGCCAAAAATTGTAACAATATCAATCAAAAGCTCCAAGCTCTTATTTAAGTTTATATTTTTCATTTCATATCTTCAATTTTCATCAAGTGTTCTTCATTTTCATGTTAAAACATCTGCGGATGTATTTCAGTCTTAGTTTGATTCTTGTCCATTTCCATTCAAGTTCATTCCTATTGTTATCAAACACTTGGATATTTGTAGAAGTACTCTTTATTGAGGTAATTTCGAGCTAGGGAGCCTTAGGGTTTCCTGTAGACTGGTCTCCCTACTCGTCTGAGGGCCGGTCCAAACTACTCTAGAATGATATCATCATTTTGCTCTCTATTGAAGGGCTGATTTGGTTGTTGAGCAGGGTTGAAGTTTCTAAAATTACTCTGACCTTGCCCCGTACATCTCCATTAATAGCTGCGAACAAAGGGTTCAGATCCCTCCAAGGGCTAGGTGCTTGGCCGATGGGGGCAGAAGGAAAGCTTTGATTGTTACCATTGTCGCCTCTTACTTCATTCCGCCAAGAATGATGATCCCTGATAAAAGCAGGCTATGTGTGGTGAATTGGGACAGGATGTTTCAAAGCCTGTTGATTTGCTATCACACTATTTCTTCTTGGTATTGTAGTTGGTGTGAAGCCTACCACCTTCTTTTTGAGTAACGTCATCATCTATTTCACGGCCTGAGCGAGGTCATGAATTGGGGCCAACAAGGACTATGACAATGATTGAGACAATTCGTTATTGGCTTCCAACAAGTAACTTGTCATGTTCTTGGCTACATTTTGTAAACCGGTGTGCTAAATCGGGCTGGGTTGTGATCTAGCTCTAGGGATGGACTCCCGGCGGTCTAGCCAACCACAGACTTTCCTC
This sequence comes from Heliamphora pulchella, assembly GCA_032270985.1. NCBI lineage: Eukaryota > Viridiplantae > Streptophyta > Magnoliopsida > Ericales > Sarraceniaceae > Heliamphora > Heliamphora pulchella. The sequence goes on along the minus strand of JAULJZ010162954.1, from coordinate 21,104 downwards.
TACCTCTTCCTGCCATTCTGCTTCTAGACAACACTTGGGCCCCCCATTAAGCGTGCCAAAAATTGTTTGTCACACTAAAAATTGTTCAGAACCTAATGATAAATGATGGGCGTGCCAAGACAGTTTATTTCCAATTTTGTAAAAATATACGCCAAACTTGACTTCTGACCAGGCCGATTGCGCACAACCCGAACCAGTAAGGTTACTTAGCTCGAAATTGCCTCAACGAAGAGGACCTCTACAAATATCCAAGTGTTTGGGAACAAAAGAAATGAACTTGAACGGAAATGGACAAGAATCAAATTAAAACTAAACTTGAATTGAGCTGGAATTGAATTTAACTGACACTGGAATACACCCGAAAGTATTTTAAAAATGAAAATGAAGAACACGAAGTAAAAATTGTAGATATGCAAGGAAAGATATGAACATAAACAAAAGCTAGAGCTTGATGTGTTGATATGTTGATGTGTGTCCTTTCTCCTTGCCTCCGTGCTCTATTTATAATCCAAACACAGTTACTCCCACTTCCATAATTCTCTCCACGGTCTACTTAATGCCATGACCAGTCCTCTAATCATCATGCGTTCCATGTCTCCCTCTTAACTAGCAACTAATTCCCCACTTTCATAGCTTTCGGTTATGTACTTGTTCTACTTCTAGTCAACAACTAATTCTCCTCTTTTCCCTCCAACATTTAATCTCACACTGCCACTTGTATCTCTTTGAATTTTGACCCACTCTAACCACTTCAAGAGTTCCAGTTTTTTAAGGATTCTATCCCCATAATAATTGCTGAAATGCCATGTGGCATTTTTCCAAATAGGATCCAAACAAGAACAAGTGAGCAATCAAAGAATGCAAACGATCTCGCGCACCTTGACTTAATGCCATCTCTAAAGGGCTATTTCCAGGCACCTTTCCTTTTTCCTTTTTTTGGCTCAAATCATTCTAATCCAAATGTATTGTTCACCTTAACTTGAGAAGAGGAAGGCGGCAAAGGAACATTTTTAGGCTTAAGCCATTTTTTTTCGATTCTGCCTTCATCTACGATTCTCATTTCATAAAGAATATCAGGTTCGCTCTTCACAACATTGCACTCTTATTCCCTAATTTTTTATTTGCAATAGATGTGCTTTCAACCTGAAGCATGATCCTCGGAATTCCATATTACAATAGTTACAATACATCAAAACTCAATGCCTATGGATAAAGAAAAACCGTTTCAACATAAAAATAAAATAAAAAAAAACAACACTTAAATTGTGTTACCACTTCGTCTTTCTCCACTTTTAACTTTGTAACATAATACCAAAGAGGAGCAAACTCATCATGTTCAATAGAAGGAGAACTTAAAGTAGAACCCATACTTCCCGACGAACTCATTTTCCTATAAAAATTGATAAAACAATTTTCAACTATATGCAAATCACAAAAAAAATATAAAATAAACTAACTCAAGCAAAGAGCACTGCTATGGGCAAAGAGATCATTTTAATGTATCACTATATCAACGATTCGGCATTCAAGTTTCAACAAATAAATTAATATATCAATATTCAGCAAAAAGATTAACAAATAAACAAACTAAAGCAAAAAAAAATGAGGCGAATATATTAGCAAAAAAAGATGAGATTAAAGAATTTTAGGAAAAAAATGAGAACCTGAAAACAAAAATTAGAATAAGATAAAAATAAACTAAAATTAGAACCTGAAAGCCTCTTGGATTACCGCGACCTGAAAGCCTCTTGGATTACGACTAGGATTCCGATTGGATTGCGACGACCTTCGACTAGATTTTGATAACGACAATTTTCGATAGCCACAAGATTTGATAGTGACGAGATTTAGCGGCAACGAGCTTCAACGGCGACGAGGTTCCATGCCATGAGGTTTGAAGTCGACGAGGTTGGACAACCAAGAGCTCCGATAAGGAGCTTCGACAGCTTGCTGCAGCGCAAGCCACAACCCTAGGGTGAAGTTTGATCGCAGGGTTTTTTTTCCCTCTACTTTTTCCTAGCCTGATCTGGAAGCATCATTTTAGATAGAATTATCATAATAGCTAATATTTATTTACATTTGCATTCTTTTTATTTTTAAAATTGCACAAAAGCCCCCAAACGTACCCAAACATGTGCCCGAAGCGTAGCATAGCCGTACTCGAACACACTTGACCATTGAAAATGTACCCGACACTTTTTCAGAGTACCTGGTACGTACCGATGCCGTATCCATACCTGGTGCCTACCCAATCCGTGTACAGCATCATTTTAGGAGTACTTGTGCTTCATATGTCATTGAGTGAATTTGTTGTAAATGTTGCTTGAGGTTGAGTGCTTTCTATGTGAAATAGATCTTATGCTTCGTTGAGTTATTTTCAAGAATTCTTCTTTAACTAGTAAAGTCAATTGCTTGTTGACATCTTTTGCACTTGCAAATTCTCTTAGTGAGCATAGATTTGAAGATTCGAGTTTTGACATTCATTCAGTTGCTTTGTAAGCCTTTTGACTTTGAACTAGAATGACGTATGTTTGAGGCTTACCTAAAGCTATGTTCCCTCAAATAGGCCTTTTTGAGATTAACTTCCTGTGGATTATTGTGAAAGATACTTAATACACAAAAAAAGATAGACCACAAAAAAAAAGGAAAAAAATAACTTGTTTATCATATTAGGAGAAGGCTATATGATTCTTCGCGTTAGGCTAGGTAAAAGTTGCTAATCATGTGCCACGAAAAAAAAAAAAAAACGAGATTTTTGCATTAAGGCTGTAGGTCCAAACTGGTTTTGACTTCTATGATTTAAGACTTTTTGCTTGCTTAGTGACTAGGATAACCCTTGTATGGCTTCTTCTCTTCTAAGCTCACTAAAAAATGTATTTCTCACACACGTCAATGCATATGGTTTTTACCTGCTAAACATGTTTATATATCAAGTTTTCTATAAGTGCATATATTGTCAATTCAGGAAGCATATAGGTTGACAGTCGTATATAAATTTGTTGACCTTGATACTTCTACTAACTTGCTTTCTCATTGACATAGTTATTTATTTTTGTGTGATGTTTTTGTATAATGCCTAATTGTATGTGTCATTCTTCTAGAATGCATTCTTTAGGGGGAGCTCTCATATTTTTCATGAGTCTTTCATCTGTTAAGACATTGTTTTAGGCGGAATATTTTCTTCACATATATCATATAAATTATATAATAGTTTTTCATAGGACTTCTTCGTGCATATAGTCATGTTTTCTTTTACCAAAGTTTGGAGCTGTGTTAGTCTTGTAATCTCACCACACGACCACAAAACCGCGGATCCAACTCCGCACTGAGTTGGCAGGCGTTGCAAGGCCAGCACCCCCTTGTCCAAAGGTGGGGGTTGGGGGGCATAGCCCACGAAGCAATGTGACTTTGCCTCCTTTTCCTAAATCCACTTTTATATAGAACCTCCATGCCCCTTCGTACTACAATATAGTATCATTGCTTGCTAAACCAGCCTCGATGCCTATTCCTACCAGCTGCAAGCTGGTTGCTGCTGCTAAAAATAGTCTTGGGCGTTATCTTGGTCTTCATTTTCCGCTCCACCTTGCTGCCATTGAACTGAATTCTGCCAGTTATATCAATCTATTATGCTGCCTCCAACTTGTTTTGAGCCGGACTTCACTGCCAATTCCAGCCTTGTGCACTTGTCGCTGCTGGGCAGCTGCTCACTTGTGCCTCCGAAATCAGTTCCCACTGCTTCTCTTGGCTGGATCTGGGCTGCTCAATGCTGCCTATAACAGCATTGACTGCTCCCTCACATCAGACGCGTATTGGATGCTGCTGGAGCTTCCAGTTCTGCACACCAGTTTCAGCTGGACTCTGCTGCCTCGTGCTTCCAAAAACAGCCTTGTGTGCTACACTGTGCCAGCATTGTGCCGCACTGCTGTCTATAACAGCCCCACCTTTGGGCTGCACTACTGTCTATAACAGCCCCATCTGCCGTCTTGCACTATAGCTCAGCTAGAATTTGTCCAACATGCTCTACCTTGCTGGACATTACATCTCCTTCGCTGGAAATTCAAGTCTTGCCCGCCACACTGTGCCGCACTACTACTGCTTCTCACTGCCTAATGCACTCCCTTCTGTTGGCCCATGTCAGTTTCTGCAATTCTCTACTAGCGTTGCCAACACTACTTGCTCCTCGCCGACGAAGTGCTGCTGCCAGTTGCTCCCTAAACCAGATTTCTATTCTGCCTCGGCTGGACATCGCTAACAACATTGAGCTTGATCGGTTCTGTGTGCTGGCTGCTGCTAGTTGCCACTAGGACTCCTATCTCCATCATGCCGTCTCTTCTTGCCCTCGACAACTGCTGCAACATGGTTCACAAGTTTGCTGGTATGTGAACTGCTGCAGCTGCGCTATGTGCTGTTTCGTTCTGAACTGCTGAGGGCTGTGCTGCAATGCCGTACAACTGCTGCGCGTGGCTGCTCTACTTTGCTGTTTGCTGCACTAGTGCTGCTGTGTGGATTGCTTTGCATGCTTCTTTTTTTTCCCACATTGCTGTGCTGCTGTCTTTCTTGCACCTTGCTGTTGTGCCTTGTCTTGTGTGGCACCTTGCTGCTGTTTTTCTGCTCTTTGCAGTTTCTTTCTGCGCTGTTGCGTTATGATGCTCTGTTTTGCAGCTGCATTGGTACATAGCTATTTCACTACTAAGTGCATCATTTTCCCCCCTTGCAGTTGCATGTTGCCTTGTGATGCTGCACGATGCAGTGCAATGATGTTTCACCCTTTTGTATGCATGACAAAAAGGGGGGAGATGATAGCTTAGGTGGGGTTATTGGTTTGGTAGTCTTTTCATATGTTTGATGTTTGGGATCTCTTGTTTAATAGGTGATTGTTGAATCATCTTTGCTTAGTGATATTAGTTTAGATCACTTGTTTACCATGGATGATGGTTATCTTTGTTGACATTTGACTATTATATCATTTTGTTACATTATGCTAGATTTCCTTAGTTTTCTTAACATTATAACATTTCACCAGCTCATGCGTTTCTCAAGGGTATTTGTTTGCAAGTGATTCTTACAGATTTGTAGGGACATCTAGTTTCAAGATGTGATACGAAAAGATTGGTGCTTGGAAATTTTCGTAAAACAAAACTACTGGAGTCTGTACTTTTGGATTTTGGAGTGGATGTTTTGGTAAGATTTACAGTGTTATAAATTGTGGAGTTTTTGCATCTTTAGACAGAATTTTACAACTTATTGCTCCAATCCCATCAGGTATATAACCATTGTTTCCTTGCGCTTTCACGTCACAGAGCATTTTTTTATAAGCACAAGTCGATGCTTGATTTCAGCTGGATAGCGCTAGACATGGAACGTTTGTTGGACAGCGCTGGTGGCTCACTGCATAACGCTAGACATGTGACATGCATTAGATCCCACTGAACACCGCTGGAGGTCTAAAACTCTGGGTTATAAAACCCTCATTATCAGTTGGCATCACTTAAGCTCTAAAACTCCGGGGTTTTGACATTATCTTAAGGAGGCACAATTTATCAAAAAGCTCTAATCTTTGAAGCCCAGACACTAATACAGTATTTACGATCTAATCTTCTCATCATCACATATGTGATCTAAATTAGTTCTTTCATTCACAAAACCTCCGCACACATTGTTGGCTACCATCAACATTGGTCATGGGAATCGAGTTGTTGGATGTGAGATCGAAACAGGAGCTTCATCGTTGCTATTAAATCAAAAAGGCTGATGGGATCAGCCCCATCAATGGTGGAAAACAAGTACGTGAAGGCTTGCAGAGGACATTCAGAGTAAGGTATACCTAAGTATTAGTAATTCCTAAGCGTGAAGAAACTTGTAACTTGTTGATTTGATAGTGACAATTGCTAGTGGGTTGATCCGTGGTTTTCGTCCTATGAGATAATTTTCTCATAGGGTTCACACGTAAATATCAAGTGTTATTTTGGTTTGTTTGGTTGTCGGTAACCGACCTTGTTTTTCCACTACCCATGACTATAGTGACTTAAAGAGGATAAAAATTGTTATGGGAATTTTTTTATTTCACATTATTTCATATTCAATATAGATCTTATTTGATAGGTCTCCACATGTAGGTTCTAAAAATATAAATTTCATAAAGATCGGATTGAAAAAGTTGATATGGAATAATGTGAAGGGAATAAGGGCATTTTACTTAAAAGGTAAAAAGGCTAAAAGCCATACGGCAAAAAGCCACAATAGATAAACAACATGGTATTTTTTTTCCTTTGGACTTTTTATAACTTTAAGCCAAAAGGCTAAAAGTTCGGCTATAAGCCAAAGTAAAACGAATCCTAAAGCAACCGATGCGCATTCATAATTACAGTAAGCATGCAATCTTTATGCAATCCAAGCAAAAACAGGTACAGCTAAGTAAATAAATAAATAAGTGTTACTTAGAAAAACATATCCAACAACAGAAGATCATTAACTTGATTCAATAATGATAAGTTAACGCTAACTTAAATGACGACACATGCCCATGGCTGGAATTAACCTCCAACGATGAATCAAATTGACACCATGCCTGTGGAGGACACATTTCATAATCATAATAATAACTTGCTCCTATTGAGCATTGATGTATTCTGATCAAACTGCTTCAAAAATATAATACCTTTGGAACGAGGGACTAAAGGGGGAGCAATTGGATTGGGGAACATGTGGGTCCCACTTCATTGCATGATTATAACCATTAACCACTCTCCCCTTGATATTATTGATACCATATTCCAAAGTATCCTTCCTCCTTATCTGGCAAATAAATAACTCTACAGCCTCGTTTGTCTTGGAAGTCTAAACTGTCGAATTGGATTACAAATTCAGAAGGCAATTTATAACACATGTTTGAGTGCCAAAAACATGGCCACATTATTTGTCCATTTTGGATTAAGAATCATGTACATGTGGGATAAATGAATCCCACGTGGGAGGTGGTTATATTTATCCAGGGATTAATCACTCCATGAGATAGAGCTTTAAAAGACAACACTGCCCCCGTTTTACCTACCAAACCAGATGTAAGGCGAGAGAGAGCTAACACGTACCAGAGAGCTCATCCCATTGTTGTCTGCAGAAGATCGGTGAACCTGTGCAAGACGATGGCTGACATTTGGACAAGAGATCCTTTGGTCAACGAGGACAACAATGAGTATGCATGCATCTCTAACGCTATGGTTAGAGGACCAAAAATACCCCCATTTTCTTGCATTTCCATTCCTTTCTATCTCTCTTCTCAAATCTATTCATAAATCCAATCCTTTCCCTCCCCTCCGCTCTCTCTCTCTCTCTCTCTCTCTCTCTCTCTCT